>CM031955.1:14453186-14475686 GCA_018749465.1 Paracanthobrama guichenoti
TACTTTGGAAGTAACCATTGCTAACACAGTAACACAATGGTTGGAAGAACAACTTCTCTCCTTTTATGGCAATCAGTCTGCTCTTATAATCCAATTAGAATGATAGTGGGACTAGTACTTATTCACACTTTCCTGATGTGCTGATGATATGATTAGTGAAATGATGCTAACTGGTAATTTTGTGCCAGGGCCAAAATAACAATGAAAGTTGTGTTTTTTTTTTTGTTTTTTTGTTTTTTGTCCAGAGAAGCATTTTGCAACTGTGTAAAAAGCATCTGATCAGTCTGCACAATAATCTAGAAACAATAATAATGGCCATGGCTGTCCACTACAAGTGCACATTCAGTCCTTACAATAATTAAGCGCACTTCTTTTTAACGAGTGAACGTCTCATTCATTACTCTAAATAAAGGACACCGGACATACATGTTGATGCCATACTGCCTGATACTGTACTCAATGGAGGGAAGTTGAGTCAGAGATTCAGTTCTGAATGTTGAGACTTTGTGTAACTCCATTAATCTAATCTAAATGAATATTTTTACATAAATAAACTCAACTGGTTCTTTAGGAGGATGTAACAAATCAAACATGACTTGGTGAGGAATTGTGGGTGCTCACCTAATTTCTTTGGTTTTCCTAAAGACGGGTTTCCCTTCATTCTCCTCCCCGATATCAAACAAGTCAGAGTACAGCTCTTTGTTATTGTGATCCACCTGGAAAAGCGCACATCTGTCCGCATTAACCAGGTTTTTTGCATATATCTGAAATACAAACAAACAGGCATTTCCTTAATGACATTTCTCCACAACTCAATGCGGTCAATTCCAATGCAGTCAATCAGTCAATCGATCAACCCGCCCGCCCAATCAACCAATCAACTCAATCAAATCAATCAACCAACAAACCAACCAACCAATAATTTATCATTACTGTATGTCTGCATGTTGCACTTTTGAGGTTTTATCTTCATTCTCATTACTGTTATACTCATCTCAAAAGTGGTATAACAGTAAATAATATTCTATAATCTATTTTATATATCATTGCCACAAATGAACAAGTTGTACCCACAACTTACTGTTATGTCAGCATGTTTTACTAATTTGTTCCCTTGTTTTAATTAAATTGTGTGTACAATATAATTAATTCTCTTGATGTACTAAGTATTTATATAATATATAATCATTTGTTTTATTATATATTTCGTTAAATGAAAATAAATCACAACCCAATGCAACACGTGTATATTTGTTGAATTAATTTTAATAACATTATTACTGTGTGGTTCATCTGCAGTGAGTTCATCAGCATCAATAATCTTGGTTTGTTATTTATATCAATCTACTGTCAGCCTTGTTAATGGATAATATATTTGTTTTTAAATGTATCAGCAAATTTTGATTAAATCTTATGTGTGTTAATCTTAACTGTACATTTCATTTGCTGTATTTAAATTATATTATATTCGTGGAGTCTATATATATATCTGCATTATGGAAAAACTCATAGCGGTCGACCGCTATACATGTGTCTATGTGAGACTAGCAACTGAGGAACTTGTTCTTCCCTCTGGATTTCACAACTTGGTCACACATTGCATCTCATCCCCTCCAAGATAAACTTCTGCTTTATGAAACTGCTGACAAGTGAGAAATCTCTTGAAACTAAGAAAGATATTTAACTACTCCAATATTTCCAAGCATATACTTCCAAAACCGGAGGTAATATTTGAATTAATCCCTGAGAGGGAAGCCAAGAGCTCAGAGAGATGCTGGAGCGGTGTCAGACGGACTGCCTGTCCTCTCCCTGACCTATTTGAATCACTTCCTGTGCTTCTTTGCTCAACAGGAAGGAGGGGACAGAGACATGAAGGGGGCCAGTGGTCTGATTCTTGGATTGTATGAATATTCAAATTTGTATGTATGTATGTATGTATGTATGATGTATGTATGTATGTATGTATGTGTGCGTGTGTGTGTGTGTGTGTGTGTGTGTGTAAGACCTAGAGAACACAAACATGTGAGGAAATGAGTAAAAGAACATTTAACAACAAGCCCAAGGCTCGCAGGGTGAGCAGTGACTTGTGGGCGGTTACCACTGAACACGGCAAACAAATGAGAGAAGGTCTTTCATAACACAAATCTCTTTGGCGTTGATGGTGACACAGATGAGCGACAGAAGAACAGCATGTGTGTCCTCATGACCAAGCATGTGACCCTACTGAAAGGGAAAACCTACTCACCATGATATGTTCAAGTAGAGAATCTATTGCCACTATGTTGTCAAAGTATGTTCTGTTTGAAAGTGAAAAGGGGGAAACACGTCATTTTTTAAAGGGATAAACATATGACAAAGTATAACACAAATGCATGTATTTTTTTAATAACATTGGTTATTTATTATAATGTTAATTGCCAATAAACATTGAAATATTTCAACAGTCTTCTCTCTAAGAAAACCTATCAGGGCATTTAACCCAAAAATCAAAAGGATATTGGAAGGCTTTAAGATTAAGATATATATATTTTCGCATTGTGACATTCTTTTCATGGTAATTAAACGTATTTCCTAACCATTACTGTAATGCCTAATGTTCATGAAAATAATGCAAAAAGTCTTAGTCTATAAACAAAAATAGACTTTTTTTGTGTGAGGACCAGTGTTGCCAGATTGGGCGGTTTTGAATTTGATTGTGAAGGTAAACATTGGTTTGGATGGGTTTAGGGTTAGTTTGGCAGTTTTCAAACATTCAAATTTCATAGGCCAATTGGTTAACGAACAAAACCCAAGTGTGCATGTACTCCATCCAATCAGTCATCCTGACGTTACTAAACAAACACATTTCATGAGATTCCACAAATACACACTTTGAGGCATAAACTTACTTTGACACATCTAGGAGAAAGTCGTTGAGTTCTGTCTGTTTGGCGAGACCCCTGCAGACCTACAAACAAAAAAGGAACAGGAAGTTAAAAGAAGGCAATCACCACAAGTCTTAAGAAAATATTCTCTAAGTGAATTCCATGCGTAACTGATCACGTAATGTTGATCACCAGCCAATAATATTTTTAGAATGTTTTGATCTATAATCTCAGTGTAAAAAGCTGATATTACTTCACTGCCTCATTCTTCGTCTACTTTTTTTTTTTTTTTTTGCTAGAAAATGGAAAATGCCTTTTGTCCTACATAGAAATAAAAAAGCATACATAATTCAGCTAGAGGGTTAGATGATGACAACATAATCGCCATTTTTGGATGAACACACCATAAAGAAATAGTTCAACTAAAAATAAAAATTCAGTAATCATTTACTTTCATGCTAAACCCATATGATGTTATTTTTTTATATGTAGAATACTAAAAAGAGAACCTTTTGGAGCATTACAGTAAGATTCTTCAGAATTCAAGTAAATAATGATTTAATCTTTTAATGATTTATGAGTGAACCATCCCTTTAAGACCTTTTACTAAAATGTGTTACTTATGGTCTACTATACTCATCAGGACCATGTTCTGATGGTTCCCTAATTTCTGAGAAGGTTTGTGTCCCACAGAGAGAGTTACTCCCAAAGAGCTATGTGATGCACAGGGACATTAAAGCCCAGAGTGTTGTCATTCACGTCGTGCAATCGTTTAAGTACAAACAAGACTGCACTGTCATTAATTGCACCTCCTGAGACGAGAGTGTTTAATGTGTGGTCTGGTTGCTTACACTGGGCTCACTTGATCCATGTACACAGTGGATTACAGAAATCAAAACACGTGTGTACAACCAAATCAAACAGCTTATGCAACAGAATCCCAAACTGTCAAACTGCAACAAAAAGCAAGATTTAATGAATGCATTGTTTTTCTCAAATGTACTCACCTGAACTTGGTGTATGGCTACAGATGCCCAGGCCAAATTTGCTGTTGCAACCTAAAAAAACAGGGTACACTTAGCCAAAGATGCTAACACGCACCTGCAGCACTCCACAAACAGGCAGAACTTCATAGTTCATGGTACTTCGCTTGAGGGTTGAATGTCTTGTTAGCCAAAATTTTTATACAATTGCACATTTATTGTTAATATTTTCTGCATTTGACAGTAGGGTAGGGTAACTCTGGTCCTGGAGGGCCACTGTACTGCAAAGTTTATCTCAATCTCTTATCAAACACACCTGAAAAATCTAACATGAGGCTATATTTGAAATCGTCTCCTATACCCTCATTCACTGAATTCATTTGGTGCAATGCTTACAGAGCATGGGTATATTCTAGCGGCTAGCTGTTGAGTGTACATCAGTTGTACACTCTTTATTGAGGTGCATCATAGGATTGCATGAGTGCATTTGCTAATTTCCACGATGGACAACACTACTAATGGATGTCCCATAAAAAGTGGTAAAGAGGCAATTTGGACATAGCCAAGTCTTTAGGTTTACTTGAAAATTAGAGATAGGTGTGTTTGTTTAGGGATGGCACTAAATTCTGCAGGACAGTGGTGGAAAGTTGCCCATCCCTTTTCAAAACTATGAAATAACACAACAGAATAGGGATTCCTATTAAAATGACTGGATTTCGCCTGTGCAAATTTGCCACGAACAACAGAAAATGTGACTGCAATCAATTACAGTTTGTTTTATTTTTACAGTTTGTGCAATTAGTTTATCTTAAACAGACAGATTGAAAGTTCAGGCTTTCAACTTTGAAAGCAACCTAAAAAATTCTGTATATAGTCCTGAGGTAAAATTGCTGCCTTGCTAAAAGAATTGAGAACAGAGCCACATGGGTACTAGACATGTAAACAAATACTAGCACTTCTCTTTTAGAGTACCTCCTGGTGGCTGAGGTTGAAGGGCTCTCTGCCCAGGTGGCGGTGCAGCTCTAGGATAGCGATGAGGTCTCCGATGGCGGTGAGGATGGGTAGACACAAAACAGAATGTACACGGATCCCTGAGTCCTGCCCTGTGCCATGAGGGAATCTCTCGTCCTATAGGGGGAAAAAAAAAGAGCAGACAGGGATCACACAGGGAAAGGGGTGGGAGGTTGTGTTCTTCAAACAGTTCTAAATCTGTAAGTCATGATTTAAAAATCAATCAATCAATCAATCAATCAATCATTACAACTTTAAAATGTATATGATCATTTTTACACTTTCTATATTGTCTGAAAAACATTTGTGAGGTAGCATAATAATCTGATACACTGGAAGCATTCAATTTGGCACATCATAACGACATCAGTTAACAAACAGAGCTGCTGTGGCCACTTTATTTAGTCAATAATTACAATATTTATAAATATGTAATTTTTTCATAGTTTTTTTAATGTATTGAAATAACTACAAGTTTGCTTTAAATAACTGACTATAATTTAAAGCAATCTTGGTCTTTGGCTTTCTAATTTAAATCATCTTTTATTTTTTATCATATGTATACAAAGTTGTAGGAATATGAGCATTATGTGTAAAATTTATTTGATACTCTATAACAGTGGTTCTCAGTGGTTCAACAATGGACTAAATTGGTTTGGTCATAAGACCCACATTTTCCGTTGTGACCCAAATTTTTTGGAATTTAACATATGGACACTGATCCTGATTAATGGAATGCACATCAAACTTGCATGCAAATTTATAGTTGTGTGTGTAATTTACATTCTAGAACAAAACGTCAAAGCTTTATTTTACTAATAAATTGAAAAACCCTATTATAAGACCCCATAGGAAAATCTCAAAGAAACCAGTGACGAATAATTATTCATTGAATTGAATATTTTATTTGTCATTACACATGTACAAGTACAGTGTAACGAAATGAGTTTGGAGCAAGCCTCCGGGCCGCAGCCTATTAGTCAGGCGCCGCCACACGCTCTCCAGAAATACAAGAATGCAGTTTAGCAAGCATTACATAGCAAAACACAACAAAACATCAACAAAACATAAACATAAACATAAACATAAACATGACACAGTACACGTGGTCACGTGATGGGATTTTTTGTATGGACTGGGGGAGGAGATAGATAAAGACAGGCAGACGGTTGTAGTGGGATCAGAAGGGAGATAAGACAGCTGCCCGGCTGCCCGGCTGGACTCCCAACCGAGAGATAGGGACCAAGTGAGGATTAGGTCAGAAATACAATTTATTATTTTTTAATCCATTTGATGATCTTCAGTAATTTGTCCGGATCATAATCAATCAATCAGATCTGGTCCTCAGCGTTTCGCGTCCGGTCTGTGCAGTTTCCCTAGACATTGATCGCGCTGATTGACCAGTTAATCAATTCCATTTCAGTATTTTCAGGAGTCCAGCAAAGCAGCAGTCAGAGAGAAAGAGAAGAGACGAAACACTAGACAAAACAAAACAGCGCAAGAGCACAGCGGGAGCAGAGAGAAAAACACGTCTGCACGGATTGAAGGACAGATCAGGAAGGCATCCGCAGCCACAGTCATGCCAGATTGCTTCATATGAGACTTCTTCAGCACTGGCTTCAATGCCGAGTCCTAAGATAGCCATGGCAACGCGGCACACACTGGGTGATAATTACCCCGGCCTGTTGCCAAACCTTCAGCCCGTGGTCAGACCTTGCTTTTGTTCTAGGGGAACTCCTGCCCATAGAAGTGTCTAGGCATGTTGTTGTCTCAACAGAAGCCTCCTCCACTGGCTGGGATGCCATGTGCAACGGGCATGCAGCATTTGGCTCCTGGACAGGACCTCGACTGCAGTGGTACATCAACTGCCTCGAGTTGCTAGCAGTACGACTTGCTCAGCGCCGCTTAAAATCACTGTTACAAGGCCAGCATGTACTGGTTCGGATGGACAACACTGAGGCTGTTGCATACATCAACCAACAGGGTGGTCTACGCTCCCGTCACATGTCGCAACTCACCCGCCATCTCCTCCTCTGGAGTCAGAAGCATCTGAGGTCACTTCGCACCATTAACCTTTTGTCATTCCGCTCAGTCATGCAGCCGACAAGCTCTCACAGCAGTCCACACTCCCAGAAGAATGGTGACTCCACCCCCAGACAGTCCAGCTGATTTGGAGACACTTCGAGGCCACACAGTTAGACCTGTTTGTCGCTCTGGACACGTCCCATTGTCAGTTGTTTTATTTCCTGACTGAGGGGACCCTCGCCTTTGCAAGTGTGCATTTCCCCCATTGAGCCTTCTCACACAGACATTGTGCAAGGTCAGGGAGGACGAGGCACAGGTCTTGCTAGTTGCACCATACTGGCCCAACCAGACCTGATTCTCAGAACTAATGCTCCTCACAACAGCCCCTCCCTGGCACATTCCTCTGAGGAAGGACCTCTCAGAGACACCCCATGGCACCCATGTCCAGACTTCTGGAACCTCCACATGAGCTCTCTGGAAGGGATGCGGAGGACTTAGGTGACCTACCCCCAGCGGTAGTAGACACCATCACTTCAGTGAGAGTGTCCTCTATGAGGCACGCCTACAAGCAGAACCTGTACGTTGAATGGTGCTCTTCTCACAGAGAAGACCCCTGAAAAGCCTAATCAAAGCTGTGCTTTTCTTCCTGCAAGATGGGCTGGAGCAAAGGCTGCCTCACTCCATCATGATGCAGTAGATGGTAAATCTGTGGGAAAGCACAACCTGATCATCAGGTTCCTGCGAAGCGTGAGAAGGTTGAATCCTCCTTGCCCTCACCTTATATCCTCTTGGGATCTCTTCCCTTTTGACCTGCAAGCATTTTCAGTCAAATAATCATGCCTGGAATTCGGACCGGCCAACTCTCACGTAATCCTGAGACCTCGGTCCGGATACATGTCCAAGGATCCCACCACGCCCTTTAGGGATCAGGTGTTGAACCTGCAAAAGCTGCCCCTGGAGGAGGCAGACCCTGCCCTTGCTCTGCTCTGTCCCATCCGTTCTTTGTGCCTGTACGCGGACCCAAAGCTTTAGGAGCTTCCGAGTTTTAGGACCTTAGAACAGCTCTTTGTATGTTATGGAGGACAGCAGAAGGGAAAGGCTGTTTCCAAGCAGAGACTGGCCCACTGGATAATGGACACCATAGTCTTGGCACACCAAGCCCAAGATCAGCAGTGCCCCTTGGGGGTGAGGGCTCATTCCACTCAGAGTGTTGTGTCTTTTTGGTGCTGCTGCATGGCGCCTCACTTGCAGACATTTGTAGAGCTGCGGGCTGAGCGACAACATATTTGCAAGGTTTTACAACCTCTGTGTAGAACCTGTGTCCTCCTGTGTACTCGCCACAAGTAGCCAGTAGACGCTGGGGACCATTCCCCTCCTAGGACCGGATGTGTGCACATATTTGCTCCATTGGTGAGTTCCCCACCTGGTGAACCCTGCATAGAGTTCCCCCAGGATCCTCGGCAGTCAGACATGGTTGAGGCGTCCAGTGCTAGGTGTATGCTCAGAAGGCCAGCCCTGGTATAAGACTAGGTGCCCATGTGTTATGATTCCCCTATGGGCGATCCCACATATGTATTCTTCCACGGTACGGCTTCCCTGTTGGCGAGCCCGTGTCTTTCCCTTGGCAGAGCCTGCTCTGCCGTCTCTATACTGGTATTGACTTCACACTAACTAGGCTGACTCTTGTTAAACCTAGTCCTAATCTTCCATATGTAGCACTGCCCTGTTGGTCAGTTCATATGTGTAATCTCCATGTTACCTCGCTACGGGCAGGATGTGGCCTCCGTAGCATCCCTTCCCATAGGCACGCTTTCCCAGTGTTTTGTCCGATAGTCTCACTGTATAGAAACAGCTGTGATTGACAGTTCTCTGTGCTGAAGCCCTGCCTTTTCTCCACCCTGGCAGGTGCGGGGGTACTAGGAAGGTTACACAGGGCGCTGGAAGGGGCAGCAATTGTGGAGTTTTGGTAGGGATCCCAATTCGTCAGTCGTTCTGATGTAACGTCAAATGTGACTGACTTATAGGGAACGGAGATGTTACATCTGTCACCACAATTGATGTACCACCGCTGAATGGCTGGGACACACCACCTCGGCTCCACAGCACAAAACTTGAAGTGCGATCACACATGCGCTTCCTTATATACCTGCTTGGCGGGGCGCACGATGCAAATGTGTAACGGCTCATTTAGTTTCTCTCAGGCGATATCTCAGGGAACGGGGATTACATTAGTAACCTAGACGTTTCAATGACTACACACTGTGTGACCCCCTCAAAACGGTCTTGTCTAACAGAAGAGCAAAGTCTTTGCAGAAGAGTCAACAGCTTCCTTGCATGTCTTTCAAAATAAAAATCTTGTATCAGAAAAACATTTAGAAATTTAGAAGGTTTTGTTGTTGTTGTTTCTTTGACTACTCACTCCCACTCAAAACGGTCTTGCGACCCAACAGATGAGAAACATTGCTCTAACCTCCTGGGTGCCACTGTCCTCATACAAGGACATTTTATTTTAGCAAATTTCTTTGACACCATACATGTCACATGTTTTAGGGCTGGATGCCCTGTAAAGAGCACATTCGGGGCTTTTCAGAGATACCATTTGTTTTGAGGTTTCACCAGGAAACAACTTCTCCTTGGTCTTTAAAAATGACTGAATGATCAAATTTAGCACTCTTATGGAAACTATGATAACATTTTGTAATATTTTGTAAATATCTAAATCTGACTAATTTTCTAATAGTTTTTTTTTATAAATCATCTCAGGAAAATGTTAAAAGTTTTCTAATCAAGACATGACTCTGCATTCTTTGAACTGTGACACATCGTTGTGGAGGGGTTTGAGTACCCTATAAAATATTAATATATAATATACATAGATATTATTATGAAAATGTTACTGCAATTGTAAATGTGAATTACTCTCATTATTGCACTTTTTCATTACATTTTGCTCCAAGAACACATTAATATGCAAATTAGATCCACTGTATAGATATATTGCATTGAAAGGAAAACCATGTATGGCCATTTTACCCACATATTGCATAATAATAATTGCAAAATTGTATATCAATTAATTCTGTTATATTTTTCATAACATAGTTGAGAATCATCTTTAAACAAAGTTTGGTAAATAAGTTGAAGTTGAAGTTGAAGTTTATTCGTCATTACACATGTACAAGTACAGTATAACGAAATGAAGTTTGGAATAAGTTGGAATAAGTTAAATAACCATGAAACCTGAAAATTGGTAAATGAAAAAAAAGAAATCCCATGTTTTTGCCTATACATGTCATTTTATTTTCCATTTTATATAGAGTCCTGGTGTCCTCTTAGGACATAGCATAAAATGTGAATAAAATATAATAAAATAAATAAATAAAAACATTAACAAATACTATATTTGTTTTCCTGGGTCTTAGAAGGCTAAAATAACTGTTTTGTTATCTTGCCATGCAAAGTCAGTCTTTTTACTAAATGATTTCTGATGAAAATAAAGAGTAAAGGAATTTTTACAACATATTTGACTGTAATTTAACTGTTGCTAAAGTTTAGCCACAAGCTCACAGCTTGAATGGTCCATGTTAGTGAACATTCAAGATGGCGTGCAGTTTAATTGCTCCCAGTGTAACAAACTGGATGGGACATGACACATTCAGTGTAGTGACACATTTTACATCACTTTAGGTAATTTTATAAAATATATACTTGTTAAAATAGTAGAAATAGCAGAATTTACCATAATTGTTTTAAGGAATTATTAGTGCAAATACTGTCAAATTGAGCTGCAGTAAAATAATTTTGAGGATCTTGGAAATGAGTGAAAACAGCATGTGGCTCACCCCCATGATGTCCTCTACAAGTAGTGTCTTGCGTGTCTTTGCAACGTGAGCGGCGATGGTGGTCCCAAACGTGATGGGACCAGAGGGGATGAGCCCAGGAAGCCCCTCTTTTGCCCCCGTTGGAGTGAACAAACATAAACTCTGTGACAGAGAAAGCAACATCAACAAAACAGCACGATGTTAAGAAAAATGTCTTGATTCGTCCCTGTAAACTATAATATTTGCCTGTACTTTAAAAATCTCATTATATATTCATATCCTGGCTAAAATAGAACACTACAACACTTAACAACACTTAAGAAGCAAAATAATTACATTTAAACTTAAGACTAGCTGTACCCACTAAAGCTGACTGTTATATAATTATAAATTGAAAATAGCGGACAAATTATTAAAAAAATAAAATAAAATAAAAATCACAATAGACTGGTGTATCTATTCATTACATACCACAGAATAAGCCAGATTAGACAAAAGAGAACTTAGTTATCCAATTGGTCACAATACTAGCCATCCAAGCAAAACCACTCATGTGTATAAAAGAGAGGAAATGAACATAGCAGGGATTTCAAGTGTTTTAATGCTATAGAAATTCCAGGGCATTTTGAGACAAACAGAACATGTACATGACCAATCAAAGGTTTGGACTCACTTGGCTAAGTTTATGTTTCTCATGATCTTAAGACCTCTAAAGCTTCAGTGCCTAGAAATTAGTTTTGTTGACAAAATATAGATTGTTCCTAGTTTAATTTAAGCATCTAGACAAAAACTGGCTTCTTTGAACAATCTAAAATATAAAATACTTTTTAATGGTAACTAAAAGATTTGCATCCTTCATTGTTCCTTAAATCAATGTTTTATTAATGACTTTACTTGAGTTTGAGTATATTTCTCAACATCAACATCCACTAAACATGTATCAACTCAACCAGAACAGAAAATACTTACATTGTTGCATTCTCCAAGGAAGTAAAGTGCAAATCCATCAGCTTTTGTGGCTGTAAAAAAAAACAACAACAAAAAAAAAACATAAAAAGTGTCACAGGATGATGTACTGTGTCATGTTTTAGATGTACTCAAAATGAAACGATACAATCTCAAAGAATTTAACTGGATAAAAATGGGCCCAGAGATTCAGAATGGCATTTCCAGGGGAAAAATTAACAGCAAAGGGCTAATACATATGGCTAATATTTTTAACCTATATAATAATTCTTTCTTTTGAAGAAGAATTCTTTCTTTTCTCTGTGGAGAGAGGCGAAACTTCTAGAAGAACAACCATCTCTGCAGCACTCCACCAATCAGGCCTGTATGGTAGAGAGGTCAGACGGAAGCCACTCCTCAGTAAAAGGCACATGACAGCCTGCCTAGAGTTTGCCAAAAGGAGGTGCCTCTCAGACCACGAGAAACACAATTCTCTGGTCTGATGAAACAAAAATTGAACTCTTTGGCCTGAATGGTAAGTCTGGAGGAAACCAGGCACCGCTCATCACCTGGCCAATACCATCCCTACAGTGAAGCATGGTGGTGGCAGCATCATGCTGTGGGGATGTTTTTCAGCAGCAGGAACTGGTAGACTAGTCAGGATTGAGGGAAAGATGAACACAGCAATGTACAGAGACATATTTGATGACAACCTGCTTCAGAGTGCTCTGGACCTCACACTGGGGCAAAGGTTAATCTTCCAATAGGAAATGACCCTAAGCACACATCAATATAACAGATAACAAAGGACAAGTCTGTGAATGTCCTTGAGTGGCCCAGCCAGAGCCCAGACTTGAACCTGATTGAACATCTCTGGAGAGATCTGAAAATGGCTGTGCACCGACACTCCCCATCCAACCTGATGGAGCTTGAGAGGTCCTGCAAAGAAGAAGGGGAGAAGCTGGCCAAAAATAGGTGTGCCAAGCTTGTTGCATCATACTCAAAAAGACTTGAGGCTGTAATTGGTGCCAAATGTGCATCAACAAAGTACTGAGCAAAGGCTGTGAATACTTGCATACATATTCTTTTTTTTTTTTTATAAATTTGCAAAGATTTCAAACACAATTCTTTCACATTGTCATTATGGGGTATTGTTTGTAGAATTGAGGAAAACAATAATGAATTGAATCCATTTTGGAATAAGGCTGTAACACAACAAAATGTTGGTGTGCACGTGCTTCAGTTTGGCATGCAGTGTTTGTGTGTGTGAGACATGCAGGGGGCCAGACTGAATCCCAGCGCTCTGCAGTGCTGCAGCATGCAGATGAAGCGTGGGTGGATGGGAAGTGACAGGCTGAGTGCTGCTCGATCAGCGTGTGTGCGGAGGAGAGAGATGGGGAACACCCGTACTTAGACCTTTTAACCTGGATTCACTACACCTTCATCTGTAAGACTCTACTGGCAGCTACAGTGCCTCCACGTTTCTGCTTCGCAGCATTGCGTTGTTTATGAGGACCATGTGAATGCTGTAACTTCTTATTATTGTTGCCTAATAGCCTACTAATATTATGTTCATCTCGAAGTGTGCCATTTGGTAAAATTTTCAGTAACATTTTTTAATAATGTTTTATAATATTAATAAGAACAGTTAAGAAATATTAAGTGTTATGAATGGCTGGACCACCCTTCACCTGAAGTGGGTAATTTGGGCTCTGAGAGTGTTTGTGTGTGTGGGAGAGACAGAACGTCTCTAACCTGTTTTGATGATGTTGCACAACTCATAGAGCAGTAGTTTGTTGTCTCCTCCAGTGTCCAGCCGCTGCTCCATGTAGCTGTTGAGCTCATATACGACGCTCTGCATATTCGTGTCCTGGTACTGCTGGACACAAGAAAGACACACATTCACATGCACATGCACTCTATGCCACACAATATGGCCAAAAGTACACTAACCCTCAAAAATGTTTGCCCACCAAGGCTAAATTTTTTTGACCAAAAATAAAGTAAAACAGTAATACTGTGAAACATTATTACAATTTAAAAGAAATGTATTCTATTTTAATGTATATTCAAATTTAATTTATTCCTATATGGCAAAGCTGTCATTCAGAAATCATTCTAATATGCTGATCATGTGACAATGATGGCTGCTGAAAATTCAGCTTTGCCATCACATGAGTGAATTGCATAATATATGTTTTAAAGGAATTTGAATTTGTCCGTGTTTAAGTACTATAATCGGATCCCTGATGCAGCTACCAATCCAGAAAACGTGAAAAAGGACGACCCAGTAAGCTTTTCTCTTCAGGCACGTGAAAAAAACGAGCCACTCAGATTTCTCTCCCCTTCTGACATAGGAAGGGGATCTTATTATAATATTACCGCCCCTTAAAGGGATAGTTCACCCAAAACTGAAAATTAGCCCATGATTTACTCACCCTCAAGTCATCCTAGGTGTATATGACATTCTTCTTTCAGAGGTTAATAAAGGACTTCTGAAGCAAATCGATGCGTTTGTGTAAGAAAAATATCCATATTCAAAACTTTACAAACTGTGATCTCTAACTTCCACTAATTGTCGTACGCGCACTCACAAGAGACTGGCGTTCCAGCATATGACGTTGACGAACATGGTTCCGGTGACGAACGTGGAAGTGCAGAGGACAGAACAAAACAAAACTTGGTTCTCGTGAGAACTAGCATATTCTCACCGGAACTGTGTGGAGAGGGGGCTGCAGGCAGCAGCTTATTTGCATTTAAAGGCACATGCACAAAAACGGCCCGTTCTTGACTGTAGTCAGAAATGGGTATTTACAACATGGATTTATAAATGATCTGTGAAGTACTTTAAGCTGAAACTTCACAGGCACATTCTGGGGACACCTGAGACTTAAATTACATCATAATAGGTCCCCTTTAAAATAGAAAAAAAAAAAACAGTAATATTGTAAATTATTCTTTAAATTTTAAATAAGCATCATTACTATAGTCTTCAGTGTAAATCATTTTTCTCATGTGATAATTTTTTCCCGCAAAAAAGAACAGCGTTGAAATAGAAAATGTTTGTAAAAATGCTAAAGTCTTTACTGTCACTTTTGATCAATTTAATGCATCCTTGCAGAATAAAAGTATTCATTTCTGTAAAAACAAACAAAACATTTTTACTGACCCAACACTTTTGAAAGTTAGTGTATTTATTTTTTTTTTTGCTGAATTAAATGAAAGGTACAATGTCAGTATCTCAGATTTATCCATCCACATAGGAGAGTCAATTCACCATTAAAAATAATTTAGCATTTTGCATTAGGCAACAATTGGGTACATAAAAATATATAACATTCACAAATCCATTTAATTAAACAGTCTTGCTTTGTCCTCCATTCTGGGTGGATTTTTTCATTGAATTTGCAATGCATTATGGGACCACCTTTTGACAATTTTGACATTTTGGCCAAAACAATGTTGGGGAGCACCTCACACACCCCTCATCCACCTTTCACACAAGGACAGAAATAGGCATTCTTAGGCAGTATAATCATGAACATCAAATATGAAGCTTTTCTCTCACAATATGCACATGAAATGTGCAACAACAAAAAAAGACTCGAGTATAATACAGAAATCAAATCTAAATCCAATTTTAACATCCAAATCAGGAGGAGTGAACGGCAGGCCCAAACAAGAATGTCTATTTCTGTCCTTGTGTGAAAGGTCAGAGTGGGCCGGTGGACGAGGGGTGTGTGAGGTGCTCCCCCACGGGAACGGCTCCCTACGCATCCTGTTTATGTAGACGAACATGTGACGCACTGAGGACAGGCGACGTCCCTGCTGTCCTTCTTCAAAAAGTCCTAGTTCTGTTGTTCCTGTCCCCATTTAATTTCTTTATCTCAGTCCCCTAAATCAGCAGGCCTAAGTGCATAGTGTGTGTGCTCCTAACCTAACCCTAGCCTGTTAAACCTGTTAATGAGATCATTGCCTCTGCTCATTTAAATCTGTCACAGGGTTTGCGTTCTCCATGTCATTTGTCATAGAGCAGACACTTTCTTATTTAGCAGCTGTATGCTGTTGCTTAGTGATTATTAGTAGAAATTTTTCAATTAAGTGTTCCATGAGTGCTTCTCCCCTGATAACCGTCCCCTTGTTCACACTTTTGCTGCACACTTACTTTAATAAAGGGGTCACATATTACACTTTTTTTTTTTTTTTTTTTTTTTTTTTTAATGTAAGAGATCCATTTCTTTCTATAACATTATTTCCTCATGAAAACCCTATAAAGGCTACTGCATCATATTTGATAAGGTCTAAATTATAGACATGATTAAAATTGTGCTGAAAAACCTGTTGTACACCGTCTGATTGATAGTTTATACTTTTTAGAAAGTAAAAGGTCTTGGTATAATTGTAATTGTAAATGTCCCCTTTAGGTCATGATACATGTCTTTTTTCCTGTGAAAACTTTAAGGATTTTTATAAAATAAACATAAGAATAACTTTTATAAATGTAAGTAATATTTCAAGATGAACATTTACTGAAGCACCTCAGGTTAGGGTTACTATCCATTTACTTTGTATAAAAACTTTCTATTTTTATTCATACATTTTCAGAAAAAAATGTGTGTCAAATTTTGAGAACGTTTATTTGTACATCTCTCAAACATCATCATCATTGTATCACATTGCATTATATGTTTTGCCCCTACAATAAAAACTACGAGCTTTGATCATAGAACTAAACATTTGAATATCATCTTACTTAGAAAATATTATTGGGAGATGTAACAACCAATATTTATAAGCATTTTATGTAAGTAATCTGCTATATACTGTTATAAGATCTCATCGATTTACATTAAAAGCTATCAGAATATTTTCTTAATTTTGGCCATATAAATATCACAAACTGCATCAAATTGCATACTTTAAACCTCTGAATCATCCTCGAGTATGAGTATATATTATATTTATGCATTTGGCAGACGCTTTTATTCAAGGTACACATTTTTACATTTTTGTCAGTTCTTGCTTTCCCTGGGAATCGAACCCATGACCTTGGCGTTGCTAGCGCCACGCTCTTATTGTTTGAGCTACAGGAAAGCTAGAGTAGGAGTAGATCATACTCTTTGAGCCATAAAAGCCTGATGTATGAAGAAAAAAAAAGTTAAATAATAATTTAAAAAAAGACTTAATTTCTACATCAGGCTTTACAGGGTAAAAGAAAACACACACACTGTTTTACTATCTTTGTGGGGACTCTCCATAGATGTAATTTATACTGTACAAACTGTATATTCTATCCGCTTATACTAAGCCTACCCCTAAACCTACCCACCACAGATTTGTTTTTTTTGTTGTTTTTTTTTACATTCTGTATGATTTATAAGCTTGGTTCATCATGGGAACCTCAATTTAGGTCCCCACGGTGATGAGTCCCCATGAGTCTGTGCATTCAGGTTGAAGTCCATGAACATCCATGAAAAAAATGAACACGCACGCACGCACACACACACAACACAAAGCAATGCCTCACTTACCCTGCTAACTTCTTTAGCTGAGGAGTCATCTGTTAAAATACAAAAGAAAACCACGTCAAAACAAACAAGGACGAGCATATACTGTAACACAAAATCACTTTCATGGATGACTGGGCAGAATGTCCTTTTATTTGCATAAAACATGTTTTATTTAGATTTATTATGTATCCCATTTTTTACATAATCTTGTGCGTTTATTTTTTATTTTATTTATTTTTTGTTTACATTTATTTAATGTATGGATTCTTATGCCTTTAATTATATGAACAAAATTAATTTGTGGCATGGTAAAGAGAAAACAGAAAAGCATAAGAAACAGGATCAAATCTGCATCACCAACATGATCAACACAGCTCAATATGTCATGCACTGACCGCTGTGCCACAGTTCCAACACAAAAACAAACACAATTTAATGTGTAGCTACACTGAAACTGACCAGGTGCCGTACTCACATTGACAGTAGGGATGCACCTAACTGTCACTGAAGTTCGTGCTTTACGCTTGCTAGGAAAGTTTTTTCTTTGTGGAAGTTTTGCTTTTGGTGAGATAATAGAATATCAAAACTCAAATCAATATTTTGTGTACAATTATTTCATTATGTCAGCCGGGTATCGCAGACTCGCTCTCGCGTTTCATACAAACGCAGCTGCTGCCATTTTGCAGCGATTGTTTTGTACAAATGTAATGGATAAGATAATAAACAGGTAAGATTTTAAAACAGTTTCATCAAAAATCTATATTTCTTATCCCCATAAGTGACATATCATGTAATAAGAGGTACCGTATCCCTTAAATGTCTGTCTAGTTTGAACTTGCCGCTTGCTAGGAACTGCTTTCTTTGTGGAAGTTTTATGTTTAAAGACCTAATAAAATATTTCAACTCAAGTCAATATTTCGGGTCTAATTATTTACCTATGTAGCAAGCAGCCATGTAATAAGTGGGATAATGTACATCCAACCGGTTGTTATCACAAAATAAACCCAGACGATCAGGACCCCAACATTAAGCATTAACCCTTACTTACTAAAATTAATACAATTATACAAAAAAAAAAAAAAAAAAGCTAATTTAAAATAATGAATACATAATTTTTGCATTTTTGATCATTGGTTATACAATATGCTCTGTGGAACAGAATTTTGGGCCAATGAGAGCCGAATGCAACAGAATAAGAAACCAAGCAACCAACAAAAAGTTCTGTGAACTTCTGTCAATTTCCTAATCATCACATTTGCAGCTGATTAAGATAAAAACAGATTTTTTTCCCCAGCCTGGTTGGAACACGGTGTTAAGGGAACATTCAATGAGTAACTCATATAAATTTCAAATTTCCACTGCATCGATGAGCGTTCTTTCCCCCAGGCTATGTAATATATATATATATATATATATATATTATGTATATATATATATATATATATTCAATCTTAAGCAGAATCTAAGTTTTTATAAACTGATACCCAAAGCCTTTGTTAAATATCAGACTGCGAAAGATAGAATGGCTTGCAAAAGCTCCATCTACATACAAACATGACATACAGGCCCCTTTTATGCCTGATATTAAAGGTGCAGTGTGTAGTATTTATGAGGATCTATTGACAGAAATGCAATATAATATACATAACTACAAACCCAATTCCAAAAACGTTGGGACACTGTACAAATTATGAATAAAACAATTTGAATGCAATGATGTGGAAGTTCAAATATTTCTATAATTTATTCAAATTTCAATATTTTATTCAGAATACAACACAGATGACATATCAAATGTTTAAACTGAGAAAATGTATCATTTTAAGGGAAAAATAAGTTGATTTTAAATTTCATTGCATCAACACATCTCAAAAAAGTTGGGACAAGGCCATGTTTCCCACTGTGTGGCATCCCTTCTTCTTTTTATAACAGTCTGCAAACGTCTGGGGACTGAGGAGACAAGTTGCTCAAGTTTAGGAATAGGAATGTTGTCCCATTCTTGTCTAATACAGGCTTCTAGTTGCTCAACTGTCTTAGGTCTTCTTTGTCGCATCTTCCTCTTTATGATGTGCCAAATGTTTTCTATGAGTGAAAGATGGACTGCAGGCTGGCCATTTCAGTACCCGGATCCTTCTTCTACGCAGCCATGATGTTGTAATTGATGCAGTATGTGGTCTGGCATTGTCATGTTGGAAAATGCAAAGTCTTCCTGAAAGAGACGACGTCTGGATGGGAGCATAATGTTGTTCTAGAACTTGGATATACCTTTCAGCATTGATGGTGCCTTTCCAGATGTGTAAGCTGCCCATGCCACACGCACTCATGCAACCCCATACCATCAGAGATGCAGGCTTCTGAACTGAGCGCTGATAACAACTTGGGTTGTCCTTGTCCTCTTTAGTCCAGATGACATGGCGTCCCAGTTTTCCAAAAAGAACTTCAAATTTTGATTCATCGGACCACAGAACAGTTTCCCACTTTGCCACAGTCCATTTTAAATTAGCCTTGGCCCAGAGAAAATGCCTGCGCTTCTGGATCATGTATTCCTGACATGGGCTCAGTATTCCTGAGCCCATGTTGTGATTTCCATTACAGTAGCATTCCTGTATGTGATGCAGTGCCGTCTAAGGGCCCGAAGATCACGGGCATCCAGTGTGGTTTTCCGGCCTTGACCCTTATGCACAGAGATTGTTCCAGATTCTCTGAATCTTTGGATGATGTTAGGCACTGTAGATGATGATAACTTCAAACTCTTTGCAATTTTTCTCTGAGAAACTCCTTTCTGATATTGCTCCAGTATTTTTGGCCGCAGCATTGGGGGAATTGGTGATCCTCTGCCCATCTTGACTTCTGAGAGACACTGCCACTCTGAGAGGCTCTTTTTATACCCAATCATGTTGCCAATTGACCTAATCAGTTGCAGATTGGTCCTCCAGCTGTTCCTTATATGTACATTTAACCTTTCCGGCCTCTTATTGCTACCTGTCCCAACTTTTTTGGAATGTGTAGCTCTCATGAAATCCAAAATGAGCCAATATTTGGCATGACATTTCAAAATGTCTCACTTTCAACATTTGATATGTTATCTATATTCTATTGTGAATAAAATATAAGTTTATGAGATTTGTAAATTATTGCATTCCTATTTTGTTCACAATTTGTACAGTGTCCCAACTTTTTTGGAATTGGGTTTGTATGTTTTTAGTGGTGTATAAAGACCTTACTTAATGAACCGTTATATTTCTATCTACATACACTGCAGGTTCCCTTACAGTGAAGTCACCATTTTGCGCTGTCATGTTTCTACAGTAGCCCTAAATGGACAAACTGCTATACAGAGCACTAGTCACTCTCTGCTCTCTCCGACGACGACATTTTTGTCCTGTGTCAGCCACCGTAGCTTCTCTATGTGCTTCAAAAGGGAGGGGCGAGTGGTGCAATTCACAACCTCTCCACTAGATGCTGCTAAAATTCACACACTGCACCTTTAAGATCCATTTTGGTAAATGGATCACAAGTAGATGAGGGAGACATACCTGTTTACACCTGGTGCTTTTTTAATCTGGTGTCTCTTTTGTCCACTTTCAACCACTTCTTTCCTGATTTCTTTGAGGGGAGGGTCTATGGGCAAGTAAATGTATGTTTTTTTTTGTTGGTTTTTTTTCAGATTTTTCAATCTAATGGACAAAATAAGCTTGCATAATTTAAATATGAACGTGCCCGGAGACAACGGAGAAACATGCAGAGAGCATCAGCCTTCGTTTCTGCTCTGACAGCCGCAAGACCATGGTGAATGCTGTGAGTGTGTGTTAAAAATCAGGAATGGTGAGAGAACATTGTGCATGGTACGTTTTTCATCTTCAAACCAAACTCGAAACTCGAAAAAATTTAAATCCCATCTGGCTAGTGTGCTTCCTATAATCATGCATTAGTCTTTTACGGCTGTTCGAATGCATTCAACCACATGAGCGTCTACACTACGAAAGCAATCCGGTCAAATGCGTTTTCGACTACCTCTGAAAGTGGTCAAGAGTGCACAAGCTCAAAATGTTTTAGACCTCGTTTACAACTGTATTGAGCATTGTCCACTTGTGATCTGATGGACCAAACCGCATTTTAATACCAGGTGTAAACAGGGCCACAGACACAGCTGTGAACATGCACATCCAGATGAATGGATAAAATAGGAAGCTTTTTGAGAATTTGCCTCCTTTTGTTCTCCTGAGAAAACACCTGCATCTGAGGTCAGTGAGTTTGTAAAAACCTGGAGATATTCAGCAAACTCTTCCTTCTGGCTTCCCCCATTTAGACAGAAGCTCAGTCAGTGTGCAGAACACAGGAAGTGATGCATATAAACGTCTTGTAGATGTACCTCTGTGCAAGCATTAGAACTCACTCACAACAGCAAGTAATGTGACATACGTCAGACTGCTCACAGATACCAATGTGGTCCCAAGTTTACATGCAATTTTTATGATGCCTCTTATTGTTTAAATTATTAACATTTTGTAGATTCTGTATTTTGGCTCCAAGGTCCTGACCCAAATGACACCCTCGCAATGATGTCCTCGCAGTTCACACTTTAGTAATCGAGTGATCGGGGGAGGAAATAATAGGGGATATAGTGGATATAAAGGGGGAGCTTGTGAGCACCCATCTGAACCCTAAAATGACGAATGGGACGCTCTAGTGATTCTCAACCAGGGGGCATCAGCAAACTTTCAATGGGCCTAAAGATGATTAAAACAACTCAAAATAAAGATATTCATTTTAATATCATTCTAATTAATTTTTATTCATGATTTTAATTAATCCGCTCAACTAGGGTTCCCATGGTCTTGGAAAACCTGGATACATTAGGAAGTCTGATCTTAAAAATGGGCCTTCTTATATGTCTGACCAATATACATTTTTAGTTCTGCCAAGCCAAATATTTTAGCAGGCAGAAATTGTGGGTAAAAATATTTTTTTAAAAGCCTCGTTCTTAATATTTATCCAGTAAGTCACGAAGAACAGGAAGTGAGCGGCCAAAACTCATTAAAAGTTTTCTATTTTGGTTGAAAATGGTGTCGTGTAAGTGGCCCCAAAGTAAATAACTAATGATTTTTTTTACAATGGAAATGAATCAATCAAAAACTTTCTTTAGCTGGACAATGACTTTTTTTCTAGAGCTGATATATAGCCAAAACAATCTCTCTTCCATTAATTTCCTATTATCACTGTAAAGCTGCTTTGAAACAATCTGTAGTAAAAGCGCTATATAAATGAAGGTTACTTGACTTGACCTTTGGCTTGCTCAGCTGGGGTTTAAAAGCAATTAGTATTCAGTAATATTATTGAT
>CM031955.1:15080686-15250686 GCA_018749465.1 Paracanthobrama guichenoti
ATGTTTTTGCATGTGTTATGCAGAAAGTAATAATAGACTGTTACTGTTATGCATCAAAGAAAGATCTGATGTGCCATATGCAGTTTATGGTATTTTTGTTATAGTGAGCATTCAATCAACCAGTGACCAGGCAGTGTAAAACCTTTGAATAAGAAGGACTGGCCTCATGAAATGTTCCTCAAGATGAGCAACTAAAGGGGCAAAAATAATAATTATAATAATTATAATTATAAATAAAAAATGAGGACAAGACTGCATTACACTGATATACCTCACAAAGACTCCATACAGCCCATGGCTACTGCCTGAATCATTTTATAAACCTTCAGAGATAATACTGTTTGTTCATCAGGGCCAAACACTTTTCTGTCTGTAGATTTATAAAACAAGAACCCATAAATTCAGTGCAGCACTTTGGCTGAGCTGTTACTCAAGATTTTTAATTATAAATGCGGCAGCTTAATTTTGCATGCCGTAGAAAATGAATGACAGAGAGGCAAACCAGGGTGTCAGACTGTATAAACTCAGATTCTCTACCAGAAAGCCAAAATAAGCTGGAGTTTAAATAGAAAAGCACATGTAACTGTCACTGTAACCACATTAGCAGCATTTTTTTTTTTTTTTTTTTTTTTTGCAAAAGTTGAAATCAAAAGTCTGAAATCAAAACTTCTTTTCTTTTTTCGTATTCCAGCATGGCATATTTTTGTATTCCAAAAGCAGGATGACAGGGAATTGAAAAAGAATAGTATTTATGTAAAAAAACTAATCTCCTGTATTATCATTGTTGCATATACAGTTTGTATGCATTCTACTATATATATATATATATAACAAAAACAGTCTGAGTTTGATGCAATGATTTCATGAATTCTTACACTTGCAATACATAACATCTGTTCCAAATTTAATGCTAGTTGCCTTGCTCTCTACTTCTAAAAGATGGCCTGCTAGCTGACATGGAACCTCAGAAGTGACCAATTTAGAGCACTCTACGCGGGCAGCAGCTCTGTACGTCAAACAAATAGCAAGACACAATAAAATTAAACAGTTTGCCGTTAGAATATTTCTAAGCTAAAAAAAAAAAATTTTACATTTGCATTAACATTTACGCATTTGGCAGATGCTTTTATCCAAAACAACTTACATTGCATTCAAGGTACACATTTTTACATTTAGTCAGTTCTTGCTTTCCCTGGGAATCAAACCCATGACCTTGGCGTTGCTAGCGCCATGCTCTTATTGCTTGAGCTACAGGATTTTAATTGGATTTAACTTTTTACTGATATTTTATACTATTAAATTAATTATAAGTACATTTCAAATCAGCATCTGGTGCTATGCATATTGGGATTGCCTTCTCCACAAAAGATACCTGGGTATTTTAGAAGGCTGTATAATTTTTGTCTGGATATCACCAGACCAAGCTCAATTTAAGATTGAACATTGGTCTGGGGAGTCTGCTCTGTATTTTCTACTGCACAAGAGGCATGATCAACGGGCATAATTCAAATGACTCTGTCCTTCAACCAATCAGACCACAAGAGGCGTGATCAACAGGCATCGATCCATCCTTCTCTATTTGTCATTGTGTTAAATCCGCCAATAGCACGCAAGGTGGATAAGCCAGTTTGTGATTGGTTCCCGCAAAAGTGTGACAGAAGCAGTAGAAATGAATGTACAGGTTTCTAGCCTGAGCTGCAGGATGAAATCAAATCGCCGGCAGATCAGGCTGGGCTTACCAAGTCTAGTATAATTTTACTACCATTTTATCATTTGGACTGCATCTGTGGTGCCTTAAAAAGCCTTTTATTAAACGTCATTTTTAAAATCCACTTCACTCTTGTCCTTGCAATGGCAATGCTCACCGCACACCAAAAAAGTAAGTCAGAAACTAACATATATTTTAAAGAATAATTGAATCTGTCAGTCAGTTTCTTTTGACCTACAGAAAAGAGGGAAATGTTTCTCTCAGGTTAGCCTTTCTTATTTCCACGAATACCGCCTGACCGTTATCAGCATTGACAAAATTACCAACTGAAATCTGTTTTAAAGACATTCATGTTTAAATCCCCCAAGTATTTCAAAACACTTCAAATCTAATGTGTCTTGCCATAACTTTACCTAACAGTGATACTGAGGCTGTATGAATAGTGGAAATTATAAACAAGATCAGAGGTCAGGTTGTGTGTACACAAAATTAAGCATAAATGAGTGTTTAGAGTTAATGAGGTCCAGAGGTGTGATTCTTCATAACATGTCTCAGACCAAGAAATTGGATGGGTGCCATGCAAGGACTAAGCAGGATAAACGGAATACGGGTCACTGATTAGCAATTTCTGAAAGCAAGTGCATAATCTACACCACAAGGAGCTCTTACATTCATGAAGAAGGGAAACATGGCTAATTGAACATAAAACAAGTCATTAAATGTATATAAACATTTTAGCAAATTGAAAGAATGTAAGTGCAGAGAGAGAAAAAAAATCCACTTCTTATGGCCAAATTCACTCACTGTATGTGATGTTGAACCTCACCAAACCTGTCAAAAACATGTCAATCATGGAATCATCAGTATAATAACAATAATAAAATAAAACCCCTCAAAAATAAAATACCCATGTTACATTATTGAGAATTTAGGGAATTAAATCTATTTTACTGTACTTAAAATGTAACAATCTAAAATATTACAATTTTCCTAAAATAAGTTTCATTTCTTTATGCAAAATATATTTCCTACTATTGTTATTATGATGATTTTTGGGGGGTGAAATGTGACCCAAGCATATTGTACTATTTTCAAAATACACGTAGTTATCATATTAGTCACTATTTTGTATTATCTGATGTTTAATGGAAAATGTTACTATGACTGATTTGTCTACAGACAAAATGTTTTTGCAAAAATCACCTTTTGCAAGTATAAAAATGCTTTGCAATTCACAGTGCTGGTCAATAGTCTGCACAACATTATATATTATTTATACTCCGATCAGGCATAACATTATGACAGGTGAAGTAAATAACACTGATATCTCTTCATCCTAGCACCCGTTAGTGGGTGGGATATATTAGGCAGCAACTGAACATTTTGTCCTCAAAGTTGATGTGTTAGATGCAGGAAAAATGGGCAAGCGTAGGGATTTGAGTGAGTTTGACAAGGGCCAAATTGTGATGGCTAGACGACTGGGTCAGAGCATCTCCAAGACTACAGCTCTTGTGGGGTGTTCCGGTCTGCAGTGGTGAGTATCTATCAAAAGTGCTCCAAGGAAGGAACAGTGATGAACCGGCGACAGGGTCATGGGCGGCCAAGGCTCACTGATGCACGTGGGGAGTGTGGTCTGATCAAACTGACTGGTTCTGATAGAAAGGTGTCAGAATACACTGTGCATCGCAGTTTGTTGCATATGGGGCTGCATAGCCGCAGACCAATCAGGGTGCCCATACTGACCCCTGTCAAACCTTGGGTCCTGCCATCCATGTGGATGTTACTTTGACATGTGCCACCTACCTAAGCATTGTTGCAGACCATGTACACCCTTTCATGGAAACATTATTCCCTATTGGCTGTGGCCTCTTTCAGCAGGATAATGTGCCCTACCACAAAGCATAAATGGTTCAGGAATGGTTTGAGGAGCACAACAGCGAGCTTGAGGTGTTGACTTGGTCTCCAAATTCCTCAGATCTCAATCCAATCAAGCATCTATGGGATGTGCTGAACAAACAAGTCCGAGCCATGGAGGCCCCACCTCACAACTTACAGGACTTAAAGGATCTGCTGCTAACATCTTGGTGCCAGATACCACAGCACACCTTCAGGGGTACTTTGGAGTCCATGCCTCGTTGGGTCAGGGCTGTTTTGGCAGCAAAAGGGGGACCAACACAATATTAGGTCATAATGTTATACCTGATCGATGTATATAGTCAGTATTTTCTGTGTATTTTTATTCATTGTCAGTGCACATTTTGCACTCAAAATTAAGAGCAATTTTCTGATTTCATGATTGAATCATCAAGTCAAATATTTACATCCCTTACTTACAAGAATACCTTAAAATCATTAGACAACAGTCTAAAGACACACAGTGTTACAATACTAAGTTACAAAAGGTCTGTAAATTCCAGTCATATACAGTATTCAGCAAAAAAATGGACTTGTGTTTGAAGAAAAACAGAATGTGTACTTTTAGAAAAAGTTTAATATTTATCTCAAATAATACTTTTCAAAATATTTGTCATTTAACAATCAGCAGTACAGTTCTCTAGGGTTCATGATTTTGTTCACGTCAAAAGAACACATACGAGCTGAATATTTCATAAAAGCTCGTACATATTGACATTTGTTGGAAAATTTGAAACCATAGATATATACTTATGGGTAGATAAACAATTAATTTACATTTTTATACAGTAAAAACATTTATTTTAACAATTGTACCTACATTAATCAAAAAAGTACAGCATATTTAATAATTTTACAAATTCTGCATAAAAAATATATTTCTGTACAAAAACATCTTTTGCACCTACTTCAAGTCAGCAGCACATGATTGAATGACAATGGCGAGTAGCACAATTGTTGGTTTGAATGCAGTTTTACAGCCTGACAGTCGCAAAACTATTTTACAGTTGTGAGGAAACAAAACTGTACAAAACGCAACCGAACAAAGAAAAATTATTGCAGCAAGCCTGAAAAAAGGCAAGACGTGGATCATCTGCAGTATGACAAAACCGACACGGTCCTTTACCGCCATTGGGCAGACCTGGCGAATCCATAGCACGCAGAAATGGTTCAATCTAAAGAACATGACGCAACAGAAAACATCCAAACGCATTTGGAAACAAAATGGTTTTGATTGCAAATACAATCAATGTGAAAATGATATCTGATTTCTGACAGCAAACCTACCACAATGCCATTGTGCACATTTTAAGCTTGAAGTCATCTATGTGTCGCGCGCAAGTGCATATGGTAACACAGCGTTGAGAAAACATCAGGCATCACGTAGTCCACATGGAAGAATGGGAGCACTTACAGTTTTAGCACATGCACTGGTATCAGCGTGGTCATGACATTTAAATCACAGTGAATATGCACCCCAGCAGCCTTACACTCTTCATCTAGGTTAATGTACTAATGATATGGGTCATTGGGAACCGGTGTGGACCGGTCATGCTTCTGAATCTAATAAGGCAGTGTTTCTTCGAGAGTAAGTTCGATCTTAACCCCGCTGATTTTGTGTCTCTAATGGCTACGGGAGATGCACACTGGTTCAGAAAAAGGAAGGAATGAACAAAAATGCATCAACTTGTGGGCTCAGGTAAATCTTGTGTAGGCGTCCACACAGAGCTGATAAAAAAAACTCAATATCTGCGCCATCAACATACAGTCATGTTCTGCACGAGAGGTATATCTGATATGCAATGAAAGCTAATTGGTGATACGGCAAACTGGTGAGTAAAGCTATTGTGATTTCTAACTTAAAAATGAAATGTAATTTATCAGCATTTGTGTTTATGCTAGTCCAAGCAAGTGTTTCGGACACGCCACAAAGAAATGTGCTGTATGATGAATGCATTAAAAAAAGCAATCAAAAATGATGATCGTAAGTTTCAATTGTGTCCTTATCACCTTGTAAACATAAACAGAACAACTTCATTTCAAAAATAAATTCAGTCTCTCTTGATAGCCGTAGCATGACATCATGCTCTCTATGGATATGGGTTTATGTTTATATACATATGGTCGATAAAACCCTGTATATTATTTTTTGTTTTTGTTTTCATCCAATACATTGATTTCATATCCATTTCATACTAGTGCAAAATTTGTGCGATAAAGTTTTTCTTTTCTCAACGCAGAGGTTGAGTTTCGTCCTCCACCCAGAAGTGAGCGTCTCTCCTTTGAGTTTCTTGTAACGTTTTGTCACCTTCTTGGTGGAGATCTATTAAGTGTGCTAAGCCACAGTAGTCCAGTTGCTTTTCCGTTTTGTGGTTTGTCTTCACTGAAGAAAATACATTGTGTCAACAACTTTGTGGCGTTCAAAGACACTTCAGTATCTTTCCCAGGAAGTCTCTTTTAAGGGGGGGAGGGGGTGATACATAGAAAAAAGAGATAAAAGCAAAAAAAAACCTTCATCCTTTAAGTGCCACGTACGGTACAGATCCTAGAAAGAATGTTGACCTCAGTTCTGGCCGAACATGCGTCAAGTGAGCTTCGTTCTTTGAAAAGTCTTTTTTCTTTGAAGTTTTTTTTTTTTTTTGATTGATTGATTTTTTTATCTTTTTCTGTTGCAGTTTTTTTTGTAAAAAAAAAAAAAAAATGTTGTCGTTTTATTTCGTCCATTGTAAGCTTGTGATAAAGTAAGTCGCATCTATAGCAAAGTGCAGTCAGTCGTAAAGGAGTATTGGCGTCTGGCACCCACCGCTCTGCTGCTTACCCATGAGGCCGGCCCAGAGCTGATAATGAAGGCTATACAACTGTGCAGACTGTATTGAGGGTCGTATCAAACCTCACAGCCTTCGCCTCTGTTGGCTTCATGTTTGTATCATACATAGGATTCTCAAATGAAGCTTGTCCATTAGTGTTCTCGTGACCTGCATATCCGTTGTACTGAACTTTTGGTCTTGTTCTGGAAAGGTGGAAAACAAAGACGACAAATAGTTAGGAGGAGTAGGAACTCCTAAAGCCAAAACACAAGTGTGTTAATTTGTTTACATTTGTTACAACACACTCCAGTGTAATTTTTAATTATGGAAGAACAACATTAGAAATATTAGATAAACCTAAAACAAAAGAACATGATGCCCTCATCCAACAATGGGAAGTGACAAATGTGTTAAATTCTAACTTTAGGACAAGAGAAATGGTCTCTTACCACCAACTGAATATTTTTCTTTTGAAAACACACTCAATTAAAGAAGTAATTCAAAATGCTAAAGATGTTACTCTCTGAAAAATGCTGGGTTAAAAACAACCCAAGTTGGGTTGAAAATGGACAAACCCAGCAATTGGGTTGTTTTAGCCCAGCGATTGGGTTAAATGTTTGCCTAACGTGTTGGCCAATTTTATTTAAAGGAACACAGCAACTTTTTGGGACTTTAGCTTATTCACTGTATCACCAGAGTTAGATAAGTCCATACATACCATTCTCATCTCCGTGCATGCCATAACTCTGTCTGACGCACCCACCGCTAGCCTAGCTTAGCACAAAGACTATATATATAAAATTTACTGTGCAGTTTATGTTGAACATTGCCTACCTTTTTCCCCTAAGTAGTACTATACTTCATGCAACGATAAATTTTTTTAGCATTATGCTGCATTGTCAAGCCTTGTTGTGTTTGTCACATGACCTCATATTTAAGTCATATTTTAAGTTATTTGTATTGTATTTCAATCTTGGCTGATTTGATTAAATAATGAGTCAAGCTGAGCTCAAAGATGAGCTCAAAGCTGTAATTACTTCCGATTCATTTAGCATACTGGAAATTGGAGGTCAAATTAAACACATTATGGTGTACAGTTCCGAGTGCAGTATGTATTGTATACTGCACATTATGGCAAATGTAGTTGATAATCTGGTATTATACAGTCAAACCAAAATGTACAGTTTATTCACTATAGTTTAGAAAATAGTTATAAAATATGACAAGAACTCAGAGTTACACTGTGTCAGAACAAATTCATCTTGATAATGTCAGATAACTTTGATAGAAAGGTATGTAATTGATTACAATCAACCAATCAGCTGTCAGCTGTTAAATTTAAGTACACAATTAGATAATTCTTAATTTATAATAATTTAGGTCAACCAATTATCAAGCAATGCTTAATTTTGTTCAGTCTGTGGTGTAAAAGGTCACATTAGCAATTAAAGAAAAACACTTAAGCAAAACATGGTCAGGTCAAAGTGTCTGAATAATTTTGGTCCCAAATTTTTATCAATTTTACTTGTAGTCCATTGTATGAAGAATTTTTGAGTATAATATGTCAGTTTACTTTATTTTGCTATCCTCACTTACACAAATAAACTATAGTGTCCTGCACCCACTAGTAAAAATTATATCTGGTGTCTGAATAATTTTTGGTTTGACTGTATGTAGGTGTTTGGTAGTATGCTATTCAGAACATGGCGCTTTTAAAATTCCTCTCCTTATTCAATTGGAAGCATTGCTTCCTCGTGCCAACACTAATTAAAACCATAAGAAACACATTTTGGAAAGGTCACTGACTGATCTGAATTTTGAAAACTGTAACTGATTCCCAGGCTTCCCTCGGATGACAGTGGATGATTTATGATCTCGCTCAAATTGTATGGTCTAAATCTAAATAAATGACCTACATCCCATACCCAATTCATATTTCCACTGACTAACAGCCTCTGGTGCATCACCATATCAGACGTAATTCTCATGATAATCCGTTGGCAAATGTTCACAAACAGAAATAAACAGGATGACTTTTAGTTGGTCAAATTAGGGTTGACACAAATGAAAATCTAATATGGGACTACAACAAAGTATGGAAGTCACATAATTTCCCATAACTCCTGCACTCTGCCCTGCCTCAGACGAAATGAGCAAATAAAATGCAGACAATGAAGGTGTGACTGTAAAGGGCTCGACGCCTGTGGCATTAGCTTCCGGTGACTTACCTGGAAGCGGCCAGGTCTTTGGGTCTCTCATTGTCATCTGTGCCTTGTGATAGAGTCCTGCCAATTTTTTTTTTTATTATTTTAATATCGGGGAACTGTCATGCTTCATGACAACTTTGACACATTGTTTTGTTTGCGTAGGAAAACTCCTATGCTTCTTTTTTAGCATTGCCTATATTTGATCTCAATGACATTGTTTTTTTTTTGTGTTTTTTTGTCAGATATTTAAACTGTCTGTATCAGTCACATTACTGGTTTGGCAAAGGAGTTTCCCATCACTACAGTGATGCTTCACAACGATTATGGATAAATAACATCAACACATGGAAAAGACAGTCAAGTCAGCAGCTCTTACCTGTGTTTGTAGAGGTAAAAGGCAAACCCTGATAATATAAGCGCAAAGAAGGGTACTAGAATGGCAGCTGCCACAGAGCTGCTGTTTGTGCCGTAGTAAGGATTGGATGGATCCATATCTGTGGTAATAAGACCTGAGGGAACATCCAAGAAAACTATATAAGTATTTAGATATATATGGTACATTAATAAAATGACATTTATTTATAGATTTTATATTAACACAGTACATAAATAAAATATTATATAAATACAATTATTAGCTCCTCCTTGAACTGTCACCTTATCGTGGTGGAGGGGTTTGAGTACCCGAATGACCCTGGGAGCTATGGTGTCTGGGGCTATATGCCCCTGGTAGGGTCTCCCAAGGCAAACAGGTCCTTGGTGACGGGCCAGACTAAGAGCAGTTCACAAACCCAATATGATTCAAATTAAAACCAGGACCGAGACGTCGCTCGGCATGGCGCAGCCGGGGCCCCACCCTGGAGCCAGGCCCGGGGTTGGGGTTCGTATGCAAGTGCCTGGTGGCCGGGCCTACCCCCATGGGGCCTGGCCGGGCTCAGCCCGAATGAGCAACGTGGGGCCACCCTCCCATGGGCTCACCACCTGCAGGAGGGATCATATGGGGCCAGTGATACCTGGAGGGGCGTGATTGGGAGGAACGGCCCCCCTGATCTGAACCAGAGCGGAGTTCTGTTATTGATTTCTGTGCTAGTCATGGCTTATCCATAACAAACACCATGTTCAAGCATAAGGGTGTCCATCAGTGCACGTGGCACCAGGACACCCTAGACCGGAGGTCGATGATCGACTTTGTGGTCGTCTCATCTGACCTCCTGCCGTATGTCTTGGACACTCGGGTGAAGAGAGGGGCGGAGCTGTCAACTGATCACCACCTGGTGGTGAGTTGGAGCCGATGGCGGGGGAGGAAGCTAGACAGACTCGGAAGACCCAAACGTACTGTGAGGGTCTGTTGGGAATGTTTGGCCGAGCCCCCTGTCAGAGAGATCTTCAACTCCCACCTCCGATGGAGCTTCGACTGGATCCCGAGGAAGTCTGGAGATATTGAGTCCGAGTGGACCATGTTCTCCACTTCCCTTGTTGAAGCAGCTGCTCGGAGCTGTGGCCGTAAGGTCTCTGGTGCCTGTCGAGGCGGAAATCCCTGAACCCGGTGGTGGACACCGGAAGTAAGGGATGCCGTTAAGCTGAAGAAGGAGCCCTATCGGGCCTGGTTGGCTTGTGGGACTCCTGAGGCAGCTGACGGGTACAGGCAGACCAAGCGGACTGCAGCCCGGTAGTTGTGGAGGCAAAAAAATCGGGTTTGGTGAGGCCATGGAGAAAGACTATCGGTTGGCCTCGAAGAGATTCTGGCAAACCATTTGCCGCCTCAGGAGGGGGAAGCAGTGCCCTACCAACACTGTTTACAGTGGAGATGGGCAGCTGTTGACCTCAACTGGGGATATCGTCGGACGGTGGAAGGAATACTTTGAGGATCTCACCATCAGAGATGCAGGCTTCTGAACTGAGCGGCGATAGTAACTTGGGTTGTCCTTGTCCTCTTTAGTCCGGATGACATAGCATCCCAGTTTCCCAATCCCACCAACACGTCTTCCAATGAGGAAGCAGTGGCTGAGGGCTCAGAGGTGGATTCATCCATCACCCAGGCTGAAGTCATCGAGGTAGTTAAAAAGCTCCTCAGTGGCAAGGCACCGGGGGTCGATGAGATCCGCCCTGAGTACCTCAAGTCTCTCGATGTTGTGGAGCTGTCTTGGCTGACACGCCTCTGCAACATTGCGTGGCGGTTGGGGACAGTGCCTCTGGACTGGCAGACCGGGGTGGTGGTCCCTCTTTTTAAGAAGGGGGACCGGAGAGTGTGTTCCAACTACAGGGGGATCACACTTCTCAGCCTCCCGGGAAAGTCTATGCCAGGGTACTGGAGAGGAGAATTCAGCCGATAGTGGAACCTCGGATTCAGGAGGAACAGTGTGGTTTTCGTCCCGGTCGTGGAACACTAGACCAGCTCTATACCCTTTCCAGGGTGCTGGAGGGTTCATGGGAGTTTACCCAACCAATCCATATGTGTTTTGTGGATTTGGAGAAGGCATTCAACTATGTCCCTCGTGGCATCCTGTGGAGGGTCCTCTGGGAGTACGGGGTCCGGGGCCCCTTGCTTAGGGCAGTTTGGTCCCTGTACGACCGGGGGAGGAGCTTGGTCCGCAAGTCGGACTTGTTCCCAGTGCATGTTGGACTCTGGCAGGGCTGCCCTTTGTCACCGGTTCTGCTCTTAATTTTTATGGACAGAATTTCTAGGCGCAGCCAAGGGCCGGAGAGTGTCAGGTTTGGGAATCACATGATTTCGTCGCTGCTTTTTGCGGATGACGGTGTCATGTTGGCCTCCTCAGACCAGGACCTTCAGCGTGCACTGGGGTGGTTTGCAGCCGAGTGTGAAGCAGCCGGGATGAGAATCAGCACCTCCAAATCCGAGGCCATGGTTCTCAGTCGGAAAAGGGTGGCTTGCCCACTTCAGGTTGGTGGAGAGTTTCTGCCTCAGGTGGAGGAGTTCAGGTATCTTGGGGTCTTGTTCACGAGTGAGGGAAGGATGGAACGGGAGATTGACAGACGGATCGGTGCAGCTTCTGCAGTAATGCGGTCGATGTACCGGCCTGTCGTGGTAAAGAAGGAGCTGAGCTGTAAGGCGAAGCTCTCGATTTACCGGTCAATCTACGTTCCTACTCTCACCTATGGTCATGAGTTGTGGGTCATGACCGAAAGGACAAGATCCCAGATACAGGCGGCCGAAATGAGCTTTCTCCGCAGGGTTGCTGGGCACTCCCTTAGAGATAGGGTGAGAAGCTCGGTTACTCGGGAGGAGCTCAGAGTAGAGCCGTTGCTCCTCCACATCGAGAGGAGCCAGTTGAGGTGGCTCGGCATCTATTTCGGATGCCTCCTGGACGCCTTCCCGGGGAAGTGTTCCGGGCATGTCCCACCGGGAGGAGGCCCTGGGGAAGACCTAGGACACGCTGGAGGGATTATGTCTCCCGGCTGGCCTGGGAACGCCTCGGGGTTCCCCCGGAAGAGCTGAAGGAAGTGGCTAGGGAGAGGGAAGTCTGGGTGTCTCTGCTTAGACTGTTGCTCCCGTGACCCGGCCCCGGATAAGCGGAAGATAATGGATGGATGGATTATTAGCCATTTGAAAAGGGATAATTTATAAATAAAATTTAAGAAATCTACCTTGTCTTGTTAATTGAAACTTCCCAAAATCCTTGCTGTGAATGTGCCCTTGGTAAACAAACATTTTTTTCTCAGATTCTGCTGTAACCTATGCAAAAAAACAAAACAAAAAAAAAAAAACAGGAAAAATATAGGGTAACAGTCTTATTTTGCCAAAACAATGCCTTTTAATTAATATTAACTTTTGTATGAGTAACATAGCAATGCAAGTTGGCAAGTCACATACATAGTAATAAACTACCACAGCTTTATCAACTTCTATGATACTTACATATCCATCCATCGCCCAGTTATCGTTTTTGAATTTGCTAAAATATTGTTCTGTTGGGCCTCTTATCTGGTAAACTTTTAATAATAGATGATTTTCTTCTTTCTTGTAAGTTCCTGAAAAACAACATAAGAAAAAAACATTAAGGAAATAATTAACTAACACCAACAATATCTATCATCAGGAATGTATTTTAAAAACGTGCATTTGTAATGTTTTTCTCTTTATTTTGTCTAGGACTAGGAAGTAGGGCAAAGGAAAACATATTTGGTAAATGTAGAAAGCATCCATAGCTATCAAATCTGCTCAATACATCTGAGGAATTGGGTGTAGTCTCAGTACTGAAGAAATAAGATGCAATTCTAATTCAATTATTTACACTCCATCTCCCAATCTCCCATGAAAGTAAGAAAATTCTTCTCTTTTAACACCTTTAATATGTAAGAGTAATCTCTTATTGATGCCATATTGTTGCTGCAGTAGCTGACATCACATCAGTTCACTCCTATATTGACCCACCAACAACTCCCTCACCTTGTGGCTATCAACACTCTTCACTCCGCTATACACGAGCATGTGGAGCAATGTGAAAATGTAAATAACCTAAAGCAGTGTTGTCCCTTGACAGCCGTGTGGATGTATTTACTGCTTTAATATAGCAAAATCTCTACCAATTGACGCATTTTTTTCTGTTGTATGGTATATGCACCATACCCCCCAGTCCTAGTGTCTTTGAATATGGTGCCAAAGCCTGGCAGAAAAATTCAACTTACCAGAGAGTTTAATGTGCACCCCACTTTGCTCCAGAAGAGTGACGTTGACTCGGCTGGTGGTGGCATTGAATGCATTGACTGTTACTGTGGCAGCCTGTCTCTTTCCCAGGTACTCATAGAATCCAGCCCAACCAGAGTTTAAAGAGAACACATCTGCTGGAACTAAACAGAACGCATACAGAAATCATTTATACCTGTACGTCTGTGTAATTTCTGAAAATACATTGCAACATATATACATATTATAGCTACAGGGGCCCCAAAAAGTAGTTGGACATTTAAGGCACACATGAAATTGTATGAAAGCAACTGCATTAGGTAACAAAATAGCAAAGCAAGTGGCATTTTATTAAAGAAAAATATGCACACTTTCAATATTTTAGGTTTTAAATGACAAAACAATAGTTCAAAATTAATGCACAAGCATTCAGACACTTTGTTTGGTTGTCATATGTTAGTAAAGCATGTTTTAGTTAATGGAATGATACTGGGAATTGAATTCATCTAGTTGACTTCATCTACTAAAATTGTTGCTTAAAAATAATTGTAAAAAAAAAAAAAAAAAAAAAAAAAAAAAAGAGTTATGAGAGAAATGGTTAGTTCCGAGAAAAGCATACTACTAAAAACTTTTGAACACTGCTAAATGTGTAATAATGTGTGTAATTTCTGCCCTACTATAGCAGCACTAAATGGAATAGCAGCAAAAACATTTCCCCAAACACTTCTACAACACTTGCATATGGCTTACGAATAGCTGGTCCCTGCTGGTTTGAGAGGCAGTCATATTTTAACACTGAAAAAAATCAAACTTCACCTTTATCTTTGTTACTCTGACATTTAAAAAATATATATAATTTTCAGAAACAACATTACAAGGCCATTATTTCCAATGACCATGGTTCAACCTCATATAGGCAAAGTTTATTATTGATGACAGCAAAATGGATCATTCAGGGGGAACTTGAAAGGTTTCATACCACGAATCTTGTTTTTCTGCAGGTCAGGATCCTCATTTGATTTGCTGTGTATTTTTGGTCCAACTAGGAAATAGAGCAGATAATTGATTATTTGACATTTGTGGATGTGACCTGCACAATGGTAATGACTGTTAATCAAAGTTTCTTGCTGTAGTTACTCTGAGAATGAGTCACTGCTACAATAGTTTGACACACAGTATAAACTTCTATACATTCATAAACGCTGACACTCCTATTTTGTGTAACAATGTACAAACCCGATTCCAAAAAAGTTGGGACACTGTACAAATTGTAAATAAAAATGGAATGCAATAATTTACAAATCTCATAAACTTATATTTTATTCACAATAGAATATAGATAGCATATCAAATGTTGAAAGTGAGACATTTTGAAATATCATGCCAAATATTGGCTCATTTTGGATTTCATGAGTGCTACACATTCCAAAAAAGTTGGGACAGGTAGCAATAAGAGGCCGGAAAAGTTAAATGTACATATAAGGAACAGCTGGAGGACCAATTTGCAACTTGTTAGGTCAATTGGCAACATGATTGGGTATAAAAAGAGCCTCTCAGAGTGGCAGTGTCTCTCAGAAGTCAAGATGGGCAGAGGATCACCAATTCCCCCAATGCTGCGGCCAAAAATAGTGGACCAATATCAGAAAGGAGTTTCTCAGAGAAAAATTGCAAAGAGTTTGAAGTTATCATCATCTACAGTGCATAATATCATCCAAAGATTCAGAGAATCTGGAACAATCTCTGTGCGTAAGGGTCAAGGCCGGAAAACCATACTGGATGCCCGTGATCTCCGGGCCCTTAGACGGCACTGCATCACATACAGGAATGCTACTGTAATGGAAATCACAACATGGGCTCAGGAATACTTCCAGAAAACATTGTCGGTGAACACAATCCACCGTGCCATTCGCCGGTTGCCGGCTAAAACTCTATAGTCAAAAAAGAAGCCATATCTAAACATGATCCAGAAGCGCAGGCGTTTTCTCTGGGCCGAGGCTCATTTAAAATGGACTGTGGCAAAGTGGAAAACTGTTCTGTGGTCAGACGAATCAAAGTTCTTTTTGGAAAACTGGGATGCTATGTCATCCGGACTAAAGAGGACAAGGACAACCCAAGTTACTATCGCCGCTCAGTTCAGAAGCCTGCATCTCTGATGGTATGAGGTTGCATGAGTGTGTGTGGCATGGGCAGCTTACACATCTGGAAAGGCACCATCAATGCTGAAAGGTATATCCAAGTTCTAGAACAACATATGCTCCCATCCAGACATCGTCTCTTTCAGGGAAGACCTGGCATTTTCCAACATGACAATGCCAGACCACACACTGCATCAATTACAACATCATGGCTGCGTAGAAGAAGGATCCGGGTACTGAAATGGCCAGCCTGCAGTCCAGATCTTTCACCCATAGAAAACATTTGATGCATCATAAAAAGGAAGATGCCACAAAGAAGACCTAAGACAGTTGAGCAACTAGAAGCCTGTATTAGACAAGAATGGGACAACATTCCTATTCCTAAACTTGAGCAACTTGTCTCCTCAGTCCCCAGACGTTTGCAGGCTGTTATAAGAAGAAGAGGGGATGCCACACAGTGGTAAACATGGCCTTGTCCCAACTTTGTTGAGATGTGTTGATGCCATGAAATTTAAAATCAACTTATTTTTCCCTTAAAATGATACATTGTCTCAGTTTAGACATTTGATATGTCATCTATGTTGTATTCTGAATAAAATATTGAAATTTGAAACTTCCACATCATTGCATTCTGTTTTTATTCACAATTTGTACAGTGTCACAACTTTTTTGGAATCGGGTTTGTAAATATTTTGCAGTTTAAACAAGTCATAGATTAAATCTTAAATGGTTTCAAAATGAAAAACTAATAGCATTTATCACTATAAATCAATAGGCAGTATAAGTATTAAAGGAATAGTTAACCAAAAAATATGAGGTCACCTATCCCCACCCTAAAACCTAACCTTACTCATAACTTACCCTTAGAAGCACCTAACCCTGGTTGTAAGCCTAAACTTGACATAAACTGTAAACTTGTCTCTCAAATCAGATTAGATAGATAGATAGATAGACAGGCAGGCAGGCAGGCAGGCAGGCAGGCAGGCAGGCAGGCAGGCAGGCAGACAGACAGACAGACAGACAGACAGACAGACAGACAGACAGACAGACAGACAGACAGACAGACAGACAGACAGACAGACAGACAGATAGATAGATAGATAGATAGATAGATAGATAGATAGATAGATAGATAGATAGATAGATCAACAAAGATGTTAATCTAGAAACACGTTGCACTCTGTGAAATCACATTCACCAAAAAATGTATGCTGTTATATCACCAAATGTATGCTGTTATGAGTAAATAATGTCAGAATTTTAATATTTGGGTGAAGTAGCCCTTTAAGGTCATAAACAACTGCTCCTGGCTTCACATTCCTGTCTGTATAAATGAAAATCAGCCCAGTTGTTTCAGTACCTTTGCACACTGGAGGTTTGCCTGACCATCTCCCATCTGCTTTGCAGGTCCTGTGCTCCGATCCTCCAGATAAGTAGAAGCCATCTTGGCACGTATACATGAGTGTGTAACCTAAAGTAGGCAAGTCTATAGCCTTCACGTCTACATGAGATGGCGTCTCAGGCTGCCTACAGGCATGTGCTGAAAAGATAAAAAGAAAGTAAATGAGGTGGTATCCTTCCCTGGGCAATCATGTAAACCCATTGTACTCTGTTAATGCAGAATAAATGAGCCTGATGTTCAGACTTCAGACTTTCATGGCATCTATGAATATATATTTTATTTTTATTTATTTATTATAGTAAAAACTCTACAGACAAAATAAGAAACTACACACATATAGTCTCACATATATTATGCGGCTGTGCAATTGTTTGAATTGCTTGTCTTGCAACTGTCCTATGGGTAACACTTTAGAAGGGGGAACACATATTCACTATTAACTATGACTTTTGCCTCAATAAACCCTCTTTACTGCTCTTAATTTACTGCTTATTAATAGTTAGTAAGGTAGTTTTTGTAGCGTTTCAGTATAGTATTGGCTAAGATTAAGGGATGTAGAATAAGGTCATGCAGAACAAGGTATTAATATGTGCTTTACAAGTACTAATAAACAGCCCATATCCTAGTAATATGCATGCTATTAAGCTAGTTAATAGCGATAATTGAACCCTAAAATAAAGTGTTACCATACAATGTCTCCGTTTTTTCTGTGCGTTTAATATTCTTTCACATTCTGAAATGTTTCTGTAATAATTTTGGTGCAACATTAAAAAAACAAAAAAAACACACAAATTAAGCGTATAGCGTCAGTTCTGGCAGGTCACGTTAGTCAAACTCGCATCAGCTGTCTGTCAGCTGATCACGTCTACCTATAGGAATACGATGCCTATCACCACATACATATATAAGCTCCTCAGTACTATCAGCAGCTATCACGTTCTCCAGAGCTCATTTACCCTCCTCTATCCCCAGCTCCTCCTCTCGTCCAGTCAGGTCCAGTCAGATTTGGTATTCTAATTCCCCTTGAATCAGACTACATTCCTGAATTATTTTGTACATTTAATATCAACATTAATTATATCTGCAATACGTTATGTTGGTTCTGTTCGGTTTACCCTAAGGGGGGATATTGCTGCTTTTCCTGCTCTTATCCATGCTGGGCTGCATGGATGCGCAGGGAGTTCTCAACAGAACAGAACCATACCGGCAATCCGAACTATATGCTAATAATCAATCAATCATCTTTTACGATAGTGGTCCTGACAGAACAGAACTTAAGATAACGTATTTTATGCATAATCAAGTGCGTAGCAACCATTATAGTCCGCATTTTACAAGTCTTTGAGCGGAAGACAGAGTGACAAATCATTTATGAAAGGCAATCACAACTACTCACGTGCCATAGCCTCTCCTTGTGGTTTTGCTTCACTTTTCTGCACAGATTAACTCTTTCCCAGCCAGCGTTTTTTTTTTTTTTTTTTTTCTTTTTCTTTATTGCATTTTAGATCATTTTAACAAAATGTTCATGCCCCCAGAATATTTTGTTGTATGAATATCTAAACATGCAATATATCAAAAGAAAGAACAGACCCTCTGCTTTTAAACAAACAAACAAAAAACTCAATCTCACCATTATATTTCTCAGCAAAGAGGAGTTACATCGCTTTTTAAGCAATTCAAAACTCATAGCTTTGTTGGTAATGGAGAGAGAGGTGGTGAATTATGGCACATTATTCATTATTCTCTCTCTCGCTCTCTGTTTCTCTCTTTTGAAAAATTAATTCAAATAAATTATACAATTCATTCATAAAAAAATAAAATAAAAAAAAAGTAATCTTATGCACTCCTTTATCCTTTATCGAGCCATAACTGACGAAAATAAATGTCAGTTTTACCCTTCTGGTCAAATATTGTGCTGCAAACATCAATAACAGCTTTCAGTGGTCAATGCTGGAAAATGGCCATGGTACAAGCGGGATAATCCACGGCTAGCTGTGCATTAAATGATTTTCTTGCCTCTATGTTGTGCATTAAAACTGTTTAAATGCACAGCTAGCCGTGGATTATCCCTTACTTAATGCGTTCTTTTTTTAACAACACTTGAATTTGGGTAAGTAAAAAAAAAGCCACATTTTGAGCAAAAAGCAGAGAATTTTTTTTTTTTTTTTGAGACTACATCCAGATCGGATTCAGAACTATAATCAAAACATAGATGAAGTAGATCGAGCTAAAGCTTCACAGTCCTATACCACTTCCTGGGTTGACATTTCATTCGGTTACATTAGGAAATTTTGATTTATATGCCGTTTAATGCTGATGATCGCGTTACTTTACATACTGTATGCATCTGCTTACATATGAAATTGCTTGTTTCTGCTGCTTCTTTACCTATGTTTTGATCAGGAGATTCAGTACTCTTTCAGAAGATGTGTCATATACCTGTCATATAACAGTGAAAACACAGAAAGCTGAAAATTTCTGTCAATAGCAGAGAAGCATTATCTCATAAATGACTGAAATGTCAATGGCGGGGAAAGAGTTAAAAGGTTATGGTTACTCTTTTCTTCACTACTGCCACAGCAAAAACCACACATTGCACCCAGTTTCAGAAAATTGTTTGGTGCGATACAATTCCAAATTTAGGGGTGTTGACAGGGAGGGGTGATTATAGCGATTTTCACAATACACATTTTGTTTCAAAGCAGCTTTACTTTCATGATGCTAGTGTTTATAATATATGAATAATTGCATGCCTTCATGATTAGACCTGGGGATAATACTTTTTTTTTTTTTATTGAATTATATAAACAATCAAGCAGTCGAAATCACGTAACACTATGTGAGTGTACTGTATATATACAGATAAAGTTGGATGTGCTTATATATTCAATTTTATAAAAAGAGCGCTATTATAATTATGCTTTGTGACAATATAAACAAACAAGCAAATATTTATAAAGTATATGTCCCTTTATGTGAGTATACTGTATGTATGTGGATAAAGTTGTATATACTATATATCCAACTTTATATACAGAGCTGTACGATAATACAGTTGACATTTTGCGATGATATAAATCAAACATCCATGATTTGCTATATAGTGTATATATTGCTTTACGTGAGTGTTCTGTGTGTATGCAGGTAAAGTTGAATGTACTATATATCCAAATTTTAATATATGGCTGGGAAATAATATAGTTAACATTTTTATTTTTGTTATATATAATAGTTGTTATACATATTTCCTATATATATATATATATATATATATATATATATATATATATATATATATATATATATATATATATATATATATATATGGCAAATATGCTTATAGATTATACCGATGTATAAGCATGTTTATGTGTAACAGAGTTTCACATAAACAATTGATATCAGACACTTCTGATGTCTGGGAATTAATGGCTTTGGCTTTAAAAATCCTGAGTATCTTTCAAAAATAAGAAAATTACAATAAAAACAATATCAGAAAGATTCACAGTGGAGTCCCAGCTGCATACTGTGGAACGGTTGAGATAAAGCCACACCACTGAAAGAAACATTCTGGGACATGCCTTGAGTGCTGCCATCTTCCATAATATATGATCCATGTCCTCACACCTCACTTTTCGTCAACTCAATTCTCCCTGCTTCTCAGCTTTTGACAGTTTGACTTTTTTTTACACCGACAAGACGCCCTAAGGATTTGGTAGGGCGTGCTATCAAAGGGGTCCACAAATCTCAAATTTATGTACAAGCAGTTTAAACATAGCTAACTTTATTTCTTATGCCCACATCTGTTCCTTTTCCAACAATCATTTCAATACAAAAGCATCACAACGTGGAATTCATATATAGAGGATGATCACTGGGACAGTGGCAAGGATCAAGTGCATGACACTTCTTAGAGAACTTCTATCAAAAAGTAGATTTGCAAGAGCAAACTTCTCTCTGCTAAGCTGTCAGAGTCTTGACATCAGCACTCTCAGTTGCCCCAAATCTGAAGTAATCTGTACTTCTTCAAACAAAGCCCTCCTGCAGTAATTTCCCGTATAAAGATTTTGCTCTCTCTCTCTTCACCTACCTTTGTTTTCCTGATAGTACATCATCAATCACAAACTGATGAAACCTTGTTTCGCATATAACACTATGGCTGCATTCCAAAATCTAGGGAGCTGCTTTGCTTATCAGATGCCAACACAGGAAGCTTCTGTTTGCGGCAGTATGCTAAGTGTAATGGAACCTCATAAGTGAGTGATCTGAAGCAGCCAACTAAAGAAGGAAATAGTGCTTTTCACATTGCAGATCTGACTCCCAACTGAGTTTGCTGTTAGCATGTTGTAAAGCACTGTGATACTCTAATTTTGTTTTTACACTATACAATTTTAGCTCAGATTTTTCACTTAACAATAACTGGAGGACTGAATTCTATGGAAGCTTGTTTTCGCCACAGAATAAAAAAATAAATAAAAAAGGTAATTGAGACTTTTTATCTCACAATTAATTTTTTTTTTTTTTTCATGATTCTGAATTGCATGATATAAAGTCGCAATTGCGAGTCATGAAGTCAGAATTACGTGAACTTTTTTCAATTATACGCAATTGCGAGATCTTAGTCAGTCTTTTTTCCCCCTCAGAATTGGACTTTATAACTCGCAATTGCGAGTTTATATCTCATAATTATGAGAAAAAGAAGTCAGAATTGCGAGATGTAAACTCGAAAAAAGGTTATCACAGGTTATCTGACTTTATATCAAGCAATTCTGACTTCATAACTCACAATTCTGACTTGATGGGCCCTATTTTAATGATCTGAGCACATTAAAAGGGTTGTACCTAGTCTCTTAATGAGTCATGTGTGTGTCTTGGGCGTAACGTGCAAAGTCTCATCTCAGAGTCTCATCTCCCATTCTCTTTAAAAGCCAGTTGCGCTTGCACCATGGCGGATTCGTTATTTACATGGCAGAATTTGTGAGCGGAAAGACTAAATGCTTAATCCTCTTATTTTTAACATTTAAAAATGTTTGTGTGCTGCAGTGCGTCCCTGTGTGTGTAATAAGCAGAGTGTACAGGTGTTATCCACCTGCCTATAGGCTAAGGGCCTAACGCGCCCTTTAAATAACACAAAAAATACTGCGCTATTGGTCAATAGCGCAGTCGTTTTCAGTTGCCTCAAAATAGCAACGTGCCAACAATGCGCCTGAACACACCTCGTTTTCAGACCAGCACACCTATGGGTGAACAGATGGGCGTGAGTGCATTTGCTATTTAAACAACGCAGTGCTTTGACGTGAAAATTATAAATGTGACGGGCTGAAACTAGCAAAAAACACTTGCATCATGCCTGTTCTGACATTATCTCTCGCAATTCCGACTTTATAACACACAATTCTGACTTTATATCATGCAATTCTACTTTATAACACACAATTCTGACTTTATATCACGCAATTCAGACTTTATAATTCACAATTATGAGTTTATATCTCGCAATTCAGAGAAAAAAGTCAGAATTGTGAGATGTGAAAAAAAGTCACAATGTATTATTCTGTGGTGGAAACAAGCTTCCATAGAATTCAGTATACTCCTCATTAATAAAACATAGTATGTACAGATAAGCAGATGATCCCAGAATCTATGAACGCAACAGTCTCCTGTTTTCCTACAAACAAAGCTTAATGTACAATTTAACGTGTTGCGTTCATATGCATACTAATTTGATCTTTTAATATCATAGTCTTAGTACATTAGGTTAAGTTAAGTGTTTCAGAATATTCAGCTGTTTTTAGTGACTGAAATACTACGGCAGATGCATGAATCGCAAGTGCTGATAAATTGCCATTTGTTCACATATCTTATTCTTCTTTTGAGAGGTGATCTAAATATCCATGGCTTGAAACAGATGGAAAATTGACAGGTCTGTGCTGCACTTCTAAGGGTGTTTTGTCCTCCAGGTTTCTATGCCAGTCAAAAATGTGATATTGAATGCGCTATATTTATCATTCTTGCTTGTTTTGCCATCTTGGATAGATTTTTTTTTCATTGACCTTGTGACACTGATCCTGGTGGTATTGCCTTCTCTGCAAAGGATACATGTGATGCTAATTTAGAATTTGGCCAAAAGAAGATTTCTCAGAACAGCCTTCACGCTCTGGGGCGACTATGATGCTGCCAACAAAGACAGCTCACTAGATTTTGGAACCGTGTCTGTATATAGCGATACTTACCAACACACTCTGGTTGCATCCCACTCCATGTTAAATTTTCTAAACACGTTCTCGTTGTTGAGCCGAGGATGTGATAGTTTTTCCGACATCTGAAGAATATTTTACTTCCGACCTGAAAGAAGAGAGTTATTGAGACTGAAATCCTGAAACCAAAGAAGCATAACCTGTAATTTACTCAGCTAAAGGACAGGAAATGATTGAATGCCATTTGTCCTTACCTCAAATCCCTGAGCCTGGACTGGAATTCCATATGCTGGAGTTCCGGGATCCTTACATGCACTGTTGGTTGGATCTACAAATAGATGTTCATACCTTTTATAAGAATTGGTTCAAATTTATGGTAAAACTTTACATTAAATCCCATTATTTAACATTTGTTAACAATGTGCAATAGATTTGTTACAGTATATATCTTCGTTTAGGGGCCTTTTACAACTAAAATGTAAAGCTTTTTTATGTTTTGGCCATCCATTTAGACGACAACAGCACTTTGGGGGCCTGAAGATGCAAACTTTTACAAACATGTTTGAAAGTGCAGGTTTTTGAAGAAAAAAAAAAATGGTTATAGTGTAAACTACAAAAACACAAATTTGTTAAAACAGTGATGTCATGCACATGCGTATTACATGTTCAGTCTATATCTATACACATAGTGCTTCTTTACAAAGTGACATCACCAACTACTGGCATGGTATGCATATTATATGGAACTTTATTGTAAAGTGTTACCAAATGTATTTATTATCAAATTATTTATTATTAAAATAAAATACATAATAATAATAAAAATACAGTACCTTGCAAAAGTATTCAAACTCCATTTTTTCACATTTTGTTATGTTGCTGCCTTATGTTAAACTACTTTAAATTCCTTTTTTTCTCATCAATTCACACTCCATAAAAAAAGAAAGAAAAACAGATCTGTGACAACTTTAAAAGGAAAAACTGAAATAAGTACATTGCATAAGTGTTCAAACCCTCAAACCCTTCAAAATTAACTCAATACTTATTTAAAGCACCTTTACGGCCTCAAGTATTTTTTGAGTATGATGTGACAAGCTTTGCACATCTGATTTGCCAATTTTCTGCCATTTTTCTCACTAGATCCTCTCAAGCTGTGTGCTTAGTCATTGTCATTGTCCTGTTGGAAGGTGAACCTTCTGCCCAGTTTGAGGTTCCGAATACTCTGGACTAGGTTTTCATTATAAGGCTAACTCTATATTTTACTTAGTTGAGATTTCCTTCTACCCTGACAAGTGCCCCAGGCCTTGCTGCTAAAAAACACCCCCACAGCATGATGCTGCTACAACCACACTTTACCATTAGGATGGTATTGTGCAGGTGATGAGCAGTGCCTGGTTTCCTCCAGATACGACGGTTGGAACTGAGGACTCATCAGGCCAAAGAATATTGTTTCTTACAGTCTGCGAGAGATTTGCATATTTTGCAAATTCCAAGTGGATTTTCATATGTCTTCACTAAGGAGAGGCTTGAGTCTGACTCAAAGCCCAGATCTCTGGAGTGTTGCAGTGATATTTGTCCTTCTGTAAATTTCTCCCATCTCCACATATGATCACTGAGCTCAACCAGAGTGACCATCAGCTTTTGGTCATCATTCTCTCTAACCAAAGCCCTTCTCCATCAATTGCTCAGTTTGACCAGGAGGCCAGCTCTAGGAATAGTCCTGGCTGTTCCAAACTTCTTTCATTAAGGATTGTGGAGGCTACATGCTTCTGTGAACCTTCGATACAGCATAATTTATGTTGTAATCTTCCCCAGATCTCTGTCTAGACACGATCCCGTCTCTGAGCTCTACAGGCAGTTATTTTGACCTTATGGCTTGGTTTTTGCTCTGATATGCATTTTCAGCTGTTAGAACTTTTATTGTGAGGTGTGTACCTTTCCTATTCATACCCTTTCAATTGAATTTGCACAGATGAACTCGTCTCAAAGTGTAGTAACATCTACAACCCAAATTGGAATGCTCCTGAGCTAAATTTATGCAATGTAATTTTTTTCTGTTTTTTCTTTTTAATATTTGGAAGAAAGTTTGTAACCAAGCAGATATCGGCAGCCATTGACTACCATAGTATTTCCCCCCCCACTATTGTAGTCAATGGCTGCCGAGATCTGCTTGGTTACAAACATTCTTCCAAATATCTTCCTTTGTGTTCAGCAGAACAAGTAATGTATACAGGTTTGGAACAACTTGAGGGTGAGGAAATGACAGCATTTTCAAAATGAAGGGGTCTGAAAACTTTTGCAAGCCACTGTGCATAATGTGGTAAAGGGAATCCCTTTGCATTTTTTTCTAAGGTACGTAGTGCCTCACCAATGCAAGAAGGCTGCATTCCACTCCAAGAACCGTCTGCCTCACAAACTCTTCTGGATGAGCCCACCAGCAAGAACGGAGGTCTGCAGTAGAATGACACCTCTGATTTGTAGGTGAACTGCTGGCCCTCTATGTAGCCCTCTGCAGGGGTGCCTGGATCTCCACACAGCACAGCTATAAAGGACACAAGTCAAAAAGTTAGCCCGCTAGTTCTCACAGTATCAGCATTACAGTACAGATACTTTCAGCATACTTTAGTGATGAATGGTGCTGGTATGTTTGAATTAAACAAATTGCAGCAGTCAAATCACATTTCAGTAGCCAAACTGTTATAATAGTGCTGTTTGCTTGTATTCCCAAGTGTTTCACTTATTTTTGAGGTTTATTTTTAAGGTATTCAGAAGCATTAGCATCACATTTGAGAACGCCAGGATCAACACAGCAAACTGAAAGTGCTACTAGTAAATTACAGCTAATATAGGTACAAAGCAATCTCATGGAAATAAGCCAAAAATAATATTAGTTTTTAATATTTATATTTTGTATTAATTCATAGTTCAGGCATGAAACTCTAACCAAATGCTAACTGGTTCTTCCAACGCCGTGGCACCAGCCAATCAAAAGTACTTCCAAATCCGCGTGAGCATACTGTATATATCCCAGCGCCACCAGCAGAGATCTGGTACAGCGGTTCTACCATTTCTTGCAGCAGCCTTTCCTTTTGTTTTGTTATTTTTTGACAAAGCTGAGCAAATGATTGTATTTGCTCAGCAGCAGCGTAGCAGGTCTCGTCCGCGGAAATTAAGCCTATGTTCATTCCATGCCCCATGCCAATAAATGCTGGTTGAAATAATCCACTCCAAGAATTGTCATGACTGAAATGCATTTACTGCTGAAAGAAGAGAGTCTGGAGTCTAACGTCTGAAGATTGAGAAGGTTTCTCACATGTAGGAGAAGTTGAACCCATCAAATGCTTGTGGGTGAGTGGCTGAATGACTGCCTTGTACATTAGGGCAAATGTTTGAACTTGATTTTAGCAGGTATAGGGAGCCAGTCAGCTAGACTGCTGTATTCAGGATGAGTTGCATTGTGAGGTATATACTGTTGGGGAGGCCAGGATTAGCTGCCACTGCATAATTTCACACTATAGACCATGTATATTATATTATATTATATTATATTATATTATATTATATTATATTATATTATATTATATTATATTATATTATATTATATTATATTATATTATATTTGATTATTAATCAAGAACATGACACCTGCTGGCGTGGTATACTGTTTATTTATGCTTCTTAAAGGAATACTTGCACTGAGCTGCAAACAGCCTGGTTTAAACTAAGACAGAAAACATGCTTTTCAGCTGTGACTGTATTCACAATATAGCATAGCCTCTCATACCTTATTGCTTACTTTACATGAAATCAGATGTTCTAAATAATACATTGTTTAAATCACAACATACACTATGTTGCCAAAAGTTTTGGGATGCCTGCCTTTACATACACATGACCTTTAATGAGATCCCATTCTTAATCCGTAAGGTTTAATATGGAGTTGGCCCACCCTTTCTGGGAAGGCTTTCCACAAGGTTTAGGAGTGTGTTTATGGGAATTTTTGACCATTCTTCTAGAAGCGCATTTGTGAGGTCAGACACTGATGTTGGACGAGAAGGCTTGGCTCGCAGTCTCTGCTCAAATTCATCCCAAAGGTGTTCTATCGAGTTGAGGTCAGGACTCTGTGCAGGCCAGTCAAGTTCCTCCACATCAAACTCGCTCATCCATGTCTTTATGGACCTTGCTTTGAGCACTGGTGCACAGTCATGTTGGAATAGGAAGGGGCCATCTCCAAACAGTTCCAAACTGTGTCTTGGTATGCTGAAGCATTAAGAGTTCCTTTCACTGGAACTAAGGGGCCAAGCCCAACCCCTGAAAAACAACCCTCCTCCACCAAACTTTACACTTGGCACAATGCAGTCAGGCTAGTACCGCTGTCTTGCAAACCGCCAAACCCGGACTCATCCGTCGGATTGCCAGACAGAGAAGCGCGAGTCGTCACTCCAGAGAACATGTCTCCACTGCTCTAGAATCCAGTGGCGGCATACTTTACCGACGCTTTGCATTGCACTTGGTGATGTAAGGCTTGAATGCAGCTGCTAAGCCATGGAAACCCATTCCGTGAAGCTCTCTACGCACTGTTCTTGAGCTAATCTGAAGGCCACATGAAGCTTGGAGGTCTGTAGCTATTGACTCTGCAGAAAGTTGGCGGCATCTGAGCACTTTGTGGCTGAGTTGCTGTTGTTCTTAATTGCTTCCACTTTGTAATAATAATACCACTAACAGTTGACCTTGGAATATTTAGTGGTGAGGAAATTTCACGAATGGACAGGTGGCAACCTATCACAGTACCACGACCCATTCTTTCACAAATGTTTGTAGAAGCATCTGCATGCCTAGGTGCTTGATTTTATACACTTGTGACCATGGTAGTGAATTCAATGATTTGGAGGGGTGTCCCAAAACTTTTGTGTATATAGTGTGTATAATATAGTGTATATACACAACCTATGGAAGCTTGTTTCTGCAACAGAATAAAAAAATTAAAAAAGGTAATTACAACTTTTTATCTCACAATTCCGACTATGGGCAACTCACAATTGCGAGAGAAAAAAAAAAAGGTCAGAATTGCGAGATATAAACACACAATAGTGAGGAAAAAACTCAGAATTGCAAGTTTATATCACACAATTCTGACTTTATAACTCGCAAGTGCAAGTTTATATAATGCAATTCTAACTTGATGACGGAATGTGAGATAAAATTTTTACAATTCTCTTTTTTTTATTCAGTGTCGGAAACAAGCTTCCATACATGACAGTGTCACGGACTCAGCCACGCCCTCTGCTCCAGACTCCCACGTTCCGCCCACTCGTTCCCAATCACCTGAGTACTGAGCACCCGCACCTGTTTCCCATCACTGAAGCCTTTATCACCAGCCCTCTCCCCTCACTCAGTGTCTGGTCTCAGCTCACGCTATTCAGACTATCCCGCTACTCTGCGCCTCCTGCAAGCCTTCGCTAGCTCTACTTCCGGGTTCCCCGAGATTCCACGCTCCCAAGTCCCTTCGTGTTGTCTTCCGTGTTCACCACTCCAGCTAAGCCTCGCACCTCCCCTGTGTTTACACCTGGTCACTGTTTCGCTGCCTGACTCCAATAAACTTGTCACCGCGCACTAACCTCTGTGTCCTCCAGCCTGTCATGACAGACAGCTTGACAACCTGACATTTAAAAAAAAAAAAAAAAACAATCTACAGTAGTTCTCAGAGCACATCCATCTTTAAATCTTATAGTTAACACTTGTCTGAATATATATTATTGTGATTTTATTGTGTTCGTTGTGTACCCAGCAGCCATTACAAAGATTATATTAAAAATTTAGTTTGGATGATAAAATTCACAAAAAAAAATTCTAATTGAAGATTGAGAGTTTGAAACCAGCATGCAAAACCACTGCTGGAGAAAACAAGCATTTGACTTCAAAATTTTAGTTACTGTGACAGTCCTCATGACATCTTTCCAGTGAGACAACTAGATAACTAGCCCTGTTCTCCTCTATATATAATAGTGCTTCTTGGTGTGGGTACTTGCGGTATTTTTTTATATATATATATATACTTTTAACGAGGATTTTTTGTTGTAACAGTTGACATTGTGTCAAAGGCTTACAATAAAAGCCAAAAGGATTTAACAGCAGATTCTGTGCATGCACCTCGTACCTTTCACGCTGCATGCCGGAAAGCCAGGCTACTTGAGGGATCCATTTGTGATGTGTTGACACTTGTATTGAAAATGTCAAAACAGGTTTTATGATGTGCTGTAGCTGCGTTTCACACAATTTCAGTCAAGCCATGAACCTTCCATCATAGCGACACAATACTCCAAGCACAACAACTGCGGCCACAAAAAATATCAACTTGTGGCCCATATATGTATTTAGAGCTGGGCGGTGTGATGATATAGCAAAATCTCATTTTCTATAGCACAGCCTCATTTTCATTTGTAATTAAATATGCTGTCTACTGAAGCAAAACATATTGTTTACATCCTCTTTTCATGGATGTGCTAATGGGATTAAATTCTGTTTTCTGTTAATGGAACAGAGAAATACTTACGCAGACACTGAGGGATTTCACCACGCCATGTGCCGTTCCCTTCACATGTGGCTATTCCAGGAGAGGACAACTGGTATCCTTCAAAGCAGCTGTAGGTAACACTAGAGCCCCACTGCAGGTCTGAGCCCTCCACTTGCCCATAGCGGATAGTGGGAGGCTGGCCACACATGATGACTGAAAAACACCACCACAACCAAGTTGGACATAATTCAGTATTCAAGAACTGGATCAATTTATTTTCATGAGATGGAATTAGAATTGGACACAACACATTGGATGGAATTACAGAAATGTAGTATTTGACCCTCTGGTGCTCCTCGCATGGTGGTCAAAAATGACCACATTTCAATGAGATGAATGTACTATATTTAAGTTCAACAATTTTTAGGGGATTTCATGGTACTAAATTATATTTATGCAGAAGTTATGATACATTTATTATTTATTACCTGTTAACCACTTTTTGAGCACAGACCTGAAAATGAAATTTCCAACAAATCTTGAAAGCTTTGGAGCACAGACTTAAGTTTGGCCTCTTTTTAAAGAAGACACTGGCAGATTATTTCTGAAGTGAATAAAAAAAGTAACAAAAATAAAAGAAAAAAAGAAAGAAAGAAAAAGAAAAAGTGAACTTAAAAAATTATAGAAGTTTAAGTTTGTTAAACTGCGAGAAAACCAAAGCCAAAAATCTAAACTATTTGTGTTTGAGCTTTGAAGTTGACATATAAAAAAAAAAAGAGCTTTCAGTAAGATTTTCATTGGGCACACTACTAAGCGTTCTGCTGGATGGAATTGGTTTCCCATTAATTTCCAATGTGGTCAATTTTGACTGTGAGGAGTACAAGTGTGACTATTTTAGTTTTTCATAATTTAACCTTTTTTTGTGTTCACATTGTATGTCCGTATGGGTTCATATAGCAAGTGCCAGTTAACAATTTTCGTACCATTCTGATTACCAAAATCTAAAAATGTTTGTTCAAAAATGGCCAAAGAGCACCAGAACAGTCACACTACAGAAGACTTTCATTGGACCAAGTTTTGTGATGAAACATGATTAAATTGATGTCACAGTTTTAACTTGTGAAAATTTTTTATTTGTGATTTGTAGAATAGATCTTATCTGCACACATTTCTCAATACTGTAAATAAATAAATATAGACAAAAACAGATTTTAATTTTGCTATAAAGCATCACTTAACAAACTAAAACTGACATCAACATTTTGCACAAATTAGAGAATTATGGAAATGCACTCTCCCACCATGTCCCATAAAATTAAAATACATTTAATAAAAAATTATTAAATATGTATATGAACGTGTGTAAAATTTTAGGTGCATTTTCTTTTTCCTTAGGTTTGACAAATGCAATTTTAATAGTCCCATCTAAGTGTTTATTTTATTTGGCATATCATATTGCAATAAAATCTATAAGGTGGCATTTTAAACACTGATTATCAATACAAACTAATATTTCTGCAAATGCTACAAGTAGCATTACAACCTACACTTACAGGAGTGCATTTGAATTTCATTTCACTGTCCTACATTCAAATTGAAATTCCACATTCTGTTTGCTACCTCAGTTCAAACGAATGGATGGATCTAGAAGGCATTTTAAAAGGCATTCTGAACAGCCGACAGCCCTGATTTCATCACCATCATTATTATTGACTGAAGATGTGTCCAAACCCAACATCTCCTTCTTTCACTTGTTCAGACTAGGGAAAGTGAGATCTAAATGCACTGTATGCTAACAAGTGGCTTAGAGTTATTTAAAAAAAAAAATCTTTCCTTGATCATTATGTTGCATTTGCTTACAGGAGGAAATAATGATTAAATGGGATTAGCACTAAAATCACTCTGAATATCAAGCATGCATCACAATTCTTCCTGTTTCCGAAAACAAATATCTGATATTTTCTAGAAATTATCGTGAGGAGGCTGAGCAGTCTTCATTGCACCACTCACTAATTTTATTCTGACATCTGATAACATAGATCCTACACATTTCACGGCAACATCTCCTTGGAGTTCATAAGTGAATAATCTCACTTGTCAGGCAAGTAAAAAAATAAAAAAATAAAAAAAAAACAAAGATCAAAAACATGTGAAAGGCTTTTGATGTTGAAATGCTAAGAACTCCACGATATTAGTATATCTTTTAAAAGCTCTCATGATGCAGTTTGCAGAGTGACAAAAAATGCTGCCCTCTCTGCCTGCAAAGAAAGAAAACTGCTTCCAGTACATTTAGGAGTTGAGCTTACCTCTGCAGCTTGGTTTGGTCTGATTCCAAGTGCCATCTTTACTGCAGCGTAGAGTAGATGAACCAGAGGGCTCCATCACATACCCAGGGTTACAGCGGTAGTGAACGGTTTTGTTAAATATGAACTCGTTTCCAATGTAAATTCCGTTGGCAATTGGACCAGGATCCCCACAGCTGATAACTACAAAGGGAGATAATCAGCTAGACTCAAACATTCTAGAACATTCTTTATTAATTTATAGGGCTTGAAAATAAGTGATTTCTAAGCAATTAAATCATTTAGAACTGAGCATTAAAAAAACAACAACAAAACAATAAAAATTACAGTGCATTCACAAAGTATTTTGACAACTTCCACATTTTGTTATGTTGCAACCATATGCACAAATCAAATCAGAGGCGGACAGTAGTGGAGTATTTTTACTTTCTACTCAAGTCAATTTTTCAGGTATATACTTTATCAGTGTTTTTTCTTTGGAAAAATTTTACTTCACTACATTCCAAAGCATAATATATAATGTTATACAAACCCGATTCCAAAAAAAGTTGGGACACTGTACAAATTGCAAAATGCAATGGTGTGGAAGTTTCAAATTTCAATATTTTATTCAGAATACAACATAGATGTCATGAATTATGTCATTGAGGATTTCTTAAAAATACTATGCAAAAATCTCATCCCGATGTCATGTCTCATCTCGTGAGCTAACTGTCTCGTCACACCCCTATGATATATCACCCACTCAAGGCAACATATTTGACAAAAGCTGTACTTTCTGAATGCACAGTATATTCAAAGTTTTCCATGACTTTTGGGTAACATTTGTGTTCACATTATCTTAATTTTTCACCTTTGTGTAATTCCAAATTTAGGACCAACATGTGAAAATGCTTACAACTTGCATTTTACTCATTTATTTAATTTTTATTTTTATTTTAAATGTTGTATTTTTCTTTCAAACTATATTATCAGATTAACAATTCAAGTGAAAAATGAACATGAAATGTCAGAATGTCTTAGTATAGCTTGTTTGCACATGATGTCATGTCACTGCTTTGTTGTGGCATGAAATGCAGATGGAGGGCAGGAAGCAATTTTCTACATAGGAAGCACTATCACCAACTCAAAATGCTGTTTTGCGTCGTTTATGGTTGCTCTAATTGATCAAACCGAGAAACCACAAGGAGCTTTTGTCTTTTTTGCGTGACTTTCATAATTTTTTTACTTTATGAAACAACTAAAAGTTGTTCCCTTTAATGGCGTTTTGCATCTGCGGATACTAAAATTAATATGTATATGCTACCTGCTTACTTTTTGTTTTGTTTTTGACTTGGTTAAATATTCACATTCTTCATGGAATTAAGTTTTATTGTTTTATTAACAATGGAATTAAGTCATTGTAAATATTAATTTTCCCATATGGCCACGCAGGAGAATCAGAGACAGTCACATTCAGCGGACACTTTTTTATTTTATTTATTTCAACAGATGACAACCAAAATCAAATCCCTAGAAGCTTGTGAACAGTTTTGAAGTGGCTGCGTGCTAGTTATGCTAATTCACAAGCTGAGTGAGAGGCATACTTGCAAATGTAATGCTAATTATTAAATCAAACAAAATATAAAACTTCAGCAATGTGATTATTTTATTGAGTGATAGGGTTTAATCAGTGACATTATTACTAGATTTGCTATCTGGCGTCTTCCAGTCACCACCTCAGCCTGCTACCTGTAGTGTTTTTACATGTAGAAAAGGTGAAAATTGTATTACACTGTCTAGTTTTCTCCCTGAACGATGATGTGAGTTCCTATGGCAATACTCAATTCAGCATGAATTACCTACAATGGCGACATTTTTCACAATCACGACAGAAAAACAAAATAACCTAAACTCAGTAGCAGAAAGGCAGCGCAATATAAACAAACCAGACCAGACCAAGAACTCAACACAGCGTGACGGCAGCTTCGCATTCTATGTACCACCTCGATAGCAGGCAAGTCTTTCAATTCAGCAGAAAAATCAGTCCTCTTCATAACATACGGATCACGTCCAACACATGTTGTGATTTTCTGTTTATACCTTTCTAAACCAGCACAGTACAGCTTTTCACTTCCTGCCCTCCATCTGAATTTTGTGCGTCAGTCACATGTCTGAAAACAAGCTATTGATTTCGTCCACATTAATGACAGCAGTACTCAAGCTCCACAAGTTTGTATAAAATCTGATAATCATATCCAGTATGATGTTCCAAAGTGCATCTTGTGCCTAAATGGAGTCAAAAACATCTGACCTCACCTGACAGAAAATAATTAACATGTCATAGATTTGATTAGTGACCTAGAAATAGTGCTGAATCTCGAGTCGTGTTCATAAAAAAAATAAATAAATAAATAAAAGTCAATGTTTTTTGCTTTATCAAGGCTTAAATTGTTTTCTACAACTTAGATTTTCAATGTGGTATCAGACTTTTGGACCCGACTGTATATTTTCCAGCAACAGGCTATTACATTAAATCTACACTCACCTAAAGGATTATTAGGAACACCATACTAATACTGTGTTTGACCCCCTTTCGCCTTCAGAACTGCCTTAATTCTACATGGCATTGATTCAACAATTCAACTTTAGAAATGTTGGCCCATATTGATAGGATAGCATCTTGCAGTTGATGGAGATTTGTGGGATGCACATCCAGGGCACGAAGCTCCCGTTCCACCACATCCCAAAGATGCTCTATTGGGTTGAGATCTGGTGACTGTGGGGACATTTTAGTACAGTGAACTCATTGTCATGTTCAAGAAACCAATTTGAAATGATTCGAGCTTTGTGACGGTGCATTATCCTGCTGGAAGTAGCCATCAGAGAATGGGTACATGGTGGTCATAAAGGGATGGACATGGTCAGAAACAATGCTCAGGTAGGCCGTGGCATTTAAACGATGCCCAATTGGCACTAAGGGGCTAAAGTGTGCCAAGAAAACATCCCCCACACCATTACACCACCACCACCAGCCTGCACAGTGGTAACAAGGCATGATGGATCCATGTTCTCATTCTGTTTACACCAAATTCTGACTCTACCATCTGAATGTCTCAACAGAAATCGAGACTCATCAGACCAGGCAACATTTTTCCAGTCTTCAACTGTCCAATTTTGGTGAGCTCGTGCAAATTGTAGCCTCTTTTTCCTATTTGTAGTGGAGATGAGTGGTACCCGTGGGGTCTTCTGCTGTTGTAGCCCATCCGCCTCAAGGTTGTGCGTGTTGTGGCTTCACAAATGCTTTGCTGCATACCTCGGTTGTAACGAGTGGTTATTTCAGTCAAAGTTGCTCTTCTATCAGCTTGAATCAGTCGGCCCATTCTCCTCTGACCTCTAGCATCAACAAGGCATTTTCGCCCACAGGACTGCTGCATACTGGATGTTTTTCCCTTTTCACACCATTCTTTGTAAACCCTAGAAATGGTTGTGCGTGAAAATCCCAGTAACTGAGCAGATTGTTAAATACTCAGACCGGCCCGTCTGGCACCAACAACCATGCCACGCTCAAAATTGCTTAAATCACCTTTCTTTCCCATTCTGACATTCAGTTTGGAGTTCAGGAGATTGTCTTGACCAGGACCACACCCCTAAATGCATTGACGCATGATGTGATTGGTTTATTAGATAATTGCATTAATGAGAAATTGAACATGTGTTCCTAATAATCCTTTAGGTGAGTGTATATTATACAGCTAAAAGTGCTTTATGGAAAGATTCCTCCTGTTGTCGCTCCCCTCCCCACTTCTTTAACATAAGAAGTGAAACATTATATTTGACGAGTTTAATCTTTGTTAATAGGGATCAATCACATGACTTGTGGCAGAACTATCAACTATCAGTGCAGCTCCTAAAGCAGGCAGAGTACATTGCATAAGCAATACTTGTATAATTACAAAATCATTTAACTGTGATTAAAGAGAGTAAAGATTGCTGTTCTGACCGATGCAGTCTGGTGCTGAGCCAGTCCAGGTGCCATTGGTGGTGCAATGGCGAGTGGTAAGGCCAGAGGTCTTGTAGCCCTCCCAGCAGGCATACGTCATCGAGTTAGAAAACAGCATCCCGTCGCTGAAGACGATCTTGGCGTAGGCTGGTGTTCCAGGGTTTCCACAGGATACAGCTGGGAAGGCAATCAAAGACCAAAGAAGTTAAAGCGAGAACTCCAATATGTTAGGAGTAAAAAGACTGCAGCCCGACGGGACTGAAAACGGCAGTCGAGAGAGAAGTGCTTCTGTGAAACATATCTAAGGGATAGCACCACAAGCAAAACACTTCAAATTACACCACAAGCACCATGTTTTACAGCCCGCAGAGTGTTGTTGGCAAGGTAAATGAACTTCCAATTCCAATTAGTTTGAGCTTTTGACGATTATTATTTATTTATTTATTTTGCTCGTACTTTGAAGTGGCGTTTTCAGATAAAGGCAGTAAAGATAATGCGCTCCAATGTGGTTAATTAGAGTTTGGATTCTAATAGCACAAAGATGCGTGACAACCTTAAATTGGTCGGGTGTCCACACAACATTTTCACCAGTGCTTTTCTATATTATGACAACGTGTGTGCAACAGCCAATAAAATATTTATTAAATCAATTATTCATTTTCATTGCTATTGTGGAAACAAGGAACACAAAATTAAGAGTGTTTATATGCATCAAGGACACTTTCTTATGTAATAATTTCAACAGCATTTTGTGAATAAATAAATAGAAAACTGGGTGTTGGTTAAATTGCATTGATCATTATGATACTGATAACTTTATTTTGTAGCCCAGAGTGTTGTTGGTCAAGTCACCTTCATCAATATAGCTCTTTTTACAATATAGTTTCAAAACAGCTTCACAGTGATTAATAGGAAATTAATGGAATAGAGATTGTTTTGGCTGTACATAGAAAAAAGTTATTGTCCAGCTAAAGTAAGTTTTTGATTGATTCATTTCCGTTGTAAAAAAATCATTAGTTATTTACTTTGGGGCCACTTACACAACACCATTTTCAACCAAAATTTCCACATTCTCCACGTTCCGGCCGCTTATACGCATAGCAACAGTGTTCGGTGGATAGAGAATGCAAACCTTGAAATAGGTTTTGAAATAGTTTTGAAACAACACCTTTATCACTGTATCATCAAAAAAAAAAAAAACGTGAATCTGTGAGAATGGCGACGGCATGCACACAAGCATTGCGTTTAGTCTATAGGCAAGAGCATTTGAATATGTATGTGTGCAGACACGTAGATTTTCTCTACAAAATAAGCACCAAATTACCTGTGCCTAGCATGCCTAATACAGCGTTTTTAGTCATTTCCGTTAACTGTACAGAGGGAAAGAAGTGAAGGAGACCATCACAGGGGAGAGTCTAGTTGACATGGTCTCTGCTGACACTTCAGGGCTGCACTGGTATAGTAGATCAACTTAGTTCTTAATCAAATTACTCCAATTTTGTTTTAGTTAGTACTCAAATAGCAGTAAACTGTTTAGATTTATTATAATCTAAAGAGATGCACATATGCTGATGTCTTTTTTCTCCAAGAGCATATTCAAAATCACAAGATCAACTGGTTGTTGGTTAAATTACAGTTAAGAAATTATTATGATACTAAAAACTTATAATTACCCTTCCAAATGTTATTTTAATCAGCAGAACTGTTGCTGGAAGAGTTGGGGACTTACAGGACTCAATCTTTATTATCATTAAAATCTGTAGCTGTAATTTGGCCCTTATATCCTCTTAGATTAAACAGTACACAACTTAAGTAAATAGAGAAAAACTGGACCAATTAAGAGTTAATGAGATCCCATTAGGTCTGCTGTAAACATATATATTTTTAAACTCATTAGTCATTATTTGTAAGACGCTTGTGTTTACTGTCCAGCATCTATAAAGTACCGTTTGTAATCCCAACAACTGTACTAAAGCCCACCGTTGAGTTGACCCCACAGCGCTCAATCTCAGCTAGGCTATGTGCTAAAGCTCTTATTCAATTATGAATGTGCCTAAATAATATATCTTATGGATCTCTTTTATGCAATCCTGTCGTACTGTCTGTAGCAGAAAACAAACAAATAAATTAGTGATAAAACACATTGACTAGCTACTGAGGACATCATTCTCATGGTATAAATATTTCCAAGAGTGTTCTAAATTCCAGATTCCAGGAGGTTTATTTGCTGAGTGCTATTATTTGTTTTCATCTGAGAATAACAAATTTACAAATTGTGATATACAATGGGGCTCTGCAATGAAACTGGTGAATGTTAAAAATGTATAAGTGTGGGTTAATCAATTTTCATTAACTATATATCTAAACTAAATATAACTAATATATGAAAAACTATGAACATTTGCTAACAGTGTCAGACAAGAGTGGGTGATATTTAATTTATCACACAAACATATAGGGACAGCAAAATTGGAACACAACTACATTGTAGAAAAAGTTGCTGCCTTAAATTTTTAAGTACAATCAACTTGAATATTTAAATAATTTCAACTTAAATTAAACTGACTTAAATAATGAATTGAATCTTGTATAATTTATAAAAAAGTTGAAAATTACTTATTTTGAGTTAAATCAATGTAAAACAATATGTCATCATAACTTATTGATCATATAATTCTTTTACAGTGTACACAGAATATAAATATGTACATTTCCTCTCAAAACATATACTGCAAACAAATTCATACATTTGTAAGTGTTAGGGCAAGTACAAACTCTGAGGATTAGCATAAAAGAAAAAATCCACAAAATTGTTTTCAGTTACTGAAGGTTTAAAAAAAAAAAAAAAAAAAGGTTTAACTATGTATAAAAATCACAAAAGAAAAGGTCACCATAGTCTATGTTGCATTCATGTATGTTTGGGTTTCAGTCATTATCAATTATACTGGAATAAGACTGTATCTTGTCTTGTAAATTGAATTAATTTGTCGTGATAACTGCCATCTACACAATAATTTCATGTTTCAATGGATTGTCTAGGAACTGCAACAAATAAACTACTTTATTGATTATAAAACCATCTGTTTTCTTTTAATAAGGAAACCAAATGAACTTTTTTAACAAGTTAGGCTCCCAGACTCTGAATCACATCAAAACATCCAGTACTTCCATTTACCAGTTAGCTAGAGTGGTCTATTCACAAATCCTTATTAGAGCAATGTATCATTATGCACAATGCTAATGACAGGGCCTTTTGTGCAGCTCCACTAACCAGAGTCATTGAGTTAACTGGCAATTACAGATTTTAGGCTGGTTAGCATCAAAAGATCAATTTTACACTAATTACAGTGTACAATTCAGGAAAAGAGTGAGCAGAGCAGGTTAAGAGAGGTTCAGAAACAAATTGTAATTTAAGCCTGCTTTTTTTTTTTTTCTTAGAATATATTTAAACCTTTTTAAAGGCACAAACTAAAAACCCCTAGTCTCTCAAGCATACATTTTTCTCATTAGGTCATTGCTTGTGCTGGATCACAGTTTGCTCGGAGGAATGTTTGCCTTTCTGATCATATTAAGCTCAAGTGCAAAGCAAAATACTGTTGAATTTCACCTTGTGTGTTTCTCTACAGGTATATATGACCTTACCTTCACACACGGGTTGGGTACCGCTCCAGGACCCATTCTGCAGACAGGTGCGCTCGGAAGAGCCGATCAGCGTGTAGCCTGCTTCGCACGTGAACCGTAGGAGGCTTTTATGCCTGAACTCTTCACCAAGACGAGAACCATGAGGAGGAATTCCTGGATCGCCACAGAATCCCGGATTATCACCTGAAATTTAGACAAAGACATGACTCTCATTGACCGCACACTTTCTCAGCGGCATCAGTTCCAGAAATGGTTTTCCATTCATTTTCTCCACAGGGATTTCAAACAAATATTCATAAAAAGTCATGAAGCAAACTAACCATCTCAGAAGCCCCATTCACACTGGCAACAACACACAGCAACATGATCCCATTCATTTTCAATGGAGGGTTGGCAACTTCCGGCGACACAAGCGACAGTGACCAGTGGCTACAGAATGTAGGCGTATCAAGTGACGCGAGACAAGTGACAAAAGTTCAGACATTTCAACTTTATGCAAATGAGCAGTGAATTTCGCAAGTGACAACCAATAGGAGTGAAGACAGTCAGCTCACCTCACCGTCTCGAGTGCAGGTAAGACGGGACAGAGTGATTTCACTGTTTTTATATGATTTGACTGTAACCACATTCATTTATATAATAAAAGGATGCGTGGAAAAGAAACCGTCTGCAGTCTTAAGCCCAATTTATACTTCTGTATATATACACACACTCAATACTCTTTCTCCAAAAGGTCTGAATATAGGGTTTGATTTGAAACCTTTTTAGTGATTTTTTTATCTTTTTCATATCTTTCTTATATCTTATCATATTTAATTCTGTTTACATTATATTGGTAATTTTGGTTTGTATTTTTCTGTTCATTTATGGTTTATTGATTTTTTTTTTTTTGTGCATATTTACAAATTTCTTTAATTTGTCAATATGCAACATTCATTTTTTTATTTCTTTTTTTTCTTCTTCATATCTTATTTAATTCTGTTTATATTATATTGGTGATTTGGGTTTGTAATTTATTTTTCTGTTTATCTATGCTGTATTGTAAAAAAACTTTGACATTGTTACATTGGATGATTGGGTAATTAGTTCACTAATGAGGTCAGGTGTGATGTTCACACTGATATAAATTTTACCTTTTTGTGCTTGTTGTTTGTCTGGCGAAGACCCTTTGGGTCGAAGCGTTGTTTCTTTTTAAATAAATCTTCGGGAGCAGCAGTGACATTAAATGCTTAATTTAATCTAGCACCTGCAAAAAGTTTGTTGGATGTTCACACAATTATTCTTTGTATTATTAGGGACAAGAAATTGATTATTTGTCAAATTCAAATGATGTTTTAGTCATTTTGAGTTTAATTTGTTGCTTGATCGATCGTTAATCTGATTAATGATTTAATGCACTGAGCACAGCTGTAGTTTATATCACAACATTATCCAACAGCAGAATACTACTTTTAATTATTTTATGTCTAATTCCTAGTCAAATTAGAATGATATCTTAGTTTTATATATCATTTGTGATTGTATTTTCTTAAGATATGGCCAGACGTGAATTCTACCAATAACAATAGAGCGACAGCACTGGAAACACCCACAAGCGACTTCACAGTACAGACAGACAAAGTCGCTGGCGGTGTGAATGGGGCTTGAGGAAAAACAACAACAAAACATTACATTATCATTTGATTGAAATTAACTTACTTTAAAATCATTCAAGACTCACGCAATAAAGTATTGCGAATGACAATCAAAATGATGGCAGAAAGTAAGACTATTGAATTATTTTATAGCAATAGTTTATTGCAAAATTTTCAGATATATACAAATATATAAGTTGTTGGAAAGTGTAGGGAGACTGACTTTGAAAACATGATTTGCAATATGCTTTTGTAGCTACAAATCAATCTCATGAGATTGCTAAAATTTCACTGAAATCAATTTCTCTATGGGCATAATGAATGCGTGTACTTCTGGAACCCTACTTCTGTGCTCTAGTTCAGGGCAGTCTGGTTTACGTTATTATTTTATAAAAGCATCATGTAAACATACAATGTAAGATGCATGATGTGCATATCATCTGGACTTTGAAGAAACAAGAACTTTGTCGGCACTGATGTCAACAGCAGTTACTGTTTAAACTTTAAGATCTCTCGGGGATCAGACAGATACTCAAGTCTGAAGTGAGCTGAGCTGCTCAGACAGGGGCTTAAAGATCAGCTGGAGGGCTGCTCTGCAGTCTCTCGCCCTGAGGCTCTGCCACCTGCTGATGTGTGTACCTGAGCAGTAGGGCGGCGAGCCGCTCCACCGACCATCCTCCAGACACTGGCGTGTGGCGTTCCCCACCAGAGTTCGGCCCTGGCTGCAGGAGTAATGGACCACGGCTCTGTTGGTGAACTTCTGGCCCGACATGAGAGCAAACGGCGGTGTGCCGGGATCACCACAGGATATTGCTATGGGGGGTAGCAGGAAGAGAATGTAACATCTCAGATAAAAACTTCAATGTTCTTTTGCATATCATTAAAAGAAAAAAGTTCTAAGGTTACTGCATTGCCTCAATATAGATGTGGTACGTCTATGCAGTGTTTAAGTTTTTACAATTATCATAGAAACAGCTGGCATAAGCGATACTGTTGTCACATGACCTAACCTTTGTTGCCTGTTTAATTCAGCAAGTGGTTTCCAGTTAGCACCTTGGAAATGAATAAGGCTGATTTGCATTTGTATTCCTTTTTTGTTTAAAAATGACATTTGGCAGTCGGATCAAATAGTCAAGAAGGAGCTGTTTAAAAATAACAGCTGATTTTAGTTCTAGTTTATCCATCACACTGGAAAATGATGGTCAAGTCCACCACACTGCATTGTAGGAAACAGTATTCCATGCAGTGCAGTAATCTTTGCTGTATACGGTTAAATTTGGCAAATGTAGTTGGTCGGATGACTGGGTGTTCCATGCATGCAGTGCATCGTATACAAGAGGCGATAACATAAGTCGTGTGCTTGCGTTTTAAAAGCTAAATGGAGAACAACAAATTGGAACACAGCCCAGGAGTGAGATGTGCTTTTAAAAGTTACACTTTTAACTTTAAAATAACTTAAAATACAATGTGTCAAGTTAAAAATACACTTAAAAATACAATGCTAGCAGCATGAGATGCAAGACAATGGCAAAAGACGTCTGTCTGCATTTGTACATTGACCAACTATTTCAAGAACATTTTGACAGTGCAGTCTTGTTCACTAAAGTTGTGTCTTTGTTTCAAAAGTGGTTGTAGTAGAGCTTTTAAGTGGATGAATTTAGAGATGCAACTTCTCAAACATGACTTTAGTGTCTGACGGTTGAACAGTTACTGTTACTTTTAGCACTGTAAAGCACAGCACACTGTCAGCCCTCTCTGAATTAAAAATATTAAGAAACTGCAATAAAGGAAAAAAATAGAGAATAAAAAGAATCGTTCTATTCAGTAAAATATATCTAAATAAATTGTGTATAATTATACTTATTCTTAGAGAACATATATCAGGTTTATCAATATAATATTGCTGCCGTATATACATGTGATGGAATGCCAAAAAAATAAATCTAAATTAGAATTTTGTTTAGTTTCCAGTAATATCCTGAAAACAAGCTTGATGATTCATATATTATATATATATATGCGCCATTTTCAAGACTGTATCCTTCTCTAGATGAGCGTGTATTGGACCAAATACCAGACCATCACTCACAAAGGCACTTAGGAAGTGATCTGTCCCAGAAGCCATTTGACCGACAGGTGAGGATGGAGGAGCCAAGCAGATAGAAGCCCCTCTTGCAGTGATACATCACGGTATTTCTGTAGTTGAAGCTCTCTGGGTAGCGCTGCTGAGAGTGACGAATGGCATTCTCCACAAAGCCTGGATCAGAGCAGTTTACCACTGCAAGATAAAAACAGCCAGATGCTTAATGTCTGACAGAGAAGCAAGAGTGAGGAAAGACAGAAGAAATCAATGGAGGAGGCTGAACAGTAGGAGCGCTGGTGCAGCCTCTGGAGCAATTTCAATCAACTACAAACCGCAAACCACACTTTATTTTTGAAGATATGGATTATAACAGAGTGAATTGTGCTCCTTCAGAACTTTCTTTGCCTTTTATCTGTGCACTTCCTCAACAGTCAAGGGTCTTTTGTTTTTCCCATGCATACCTGAACACATTGTGAGTGCATTCTAATCTAAAGCTGACATATCTGTTCATGCAGGCAATGTTATTTTACACATGAAGCCGATTCTTTCTAGACTGTCTTGACAGATTTTGACAGATGTGGTCATATTACATTTTTCTGTACTTGAACCGGGTACATGCTGTTCTTGGCTTGTATGCTGTGTTGGCCATGCAGTTACAAATTCAGTTACTGTCCTTTGCAATTAAAAAAAGAAAAAAAAAAAAAGGAAAGAAAAAAGACGGAAGTTGAGGCCATGTCCAGGGGAAACAAACCAGACTGTCTTGCCTCGGTGGCAGCTGTCAATGTCTCTGCACTCAATTAAGCCCCCTGGGAGAGGAAAAGTGGGCGGACAAGCAGCTAAAAAGTTGATAATTGGCACCTGTTATTGGTGTGCTGTTTTACTTTTGAGACATCATGGTTTGATCTGGGTGCCTCTTGGAAAAAAATTAAATAAAAAAAGTCTTATCAGAGGATATGACTCAGTGTAAGAATAAGGCTTATAATTGTCACATATTGACAGCTAGAAAACAATACAAATTGCTTGCGACAATTCTATGGTTTTATTTTTTTATGTTTACTTCCTATTTTTGTCACTTCCTATTTTTTTATGTTTATGACAACTACACTTTTTACAATTGTACATTATGATAATACTATGTTTTTATGTAAATTCTACATTTTTAAATTCCATATGACAATGCTACATTTCTCATGTGTGTCAATTATTTTTGCAATTCTATATTAAAAGTATGTGTATAAAGAGTTCTACCCTTTGTGTAATTGTATATGACAGTTCTATCTTGAATGTGATTTACGTTAAGTTAGTTGGTTATTTGCTCACTCTCATGACACATAGCAACACAGCTAATGTTTTCCTGTTTGACTTTTTATTGAGAGTAGCCTACATTTACCTGTTGATGCCCTCACACGCACCTGTAAAAGCTGTTGAGTTGTGTTTGAGTTGAGTCATTCGCAGAAAGGACAAGATTTTCTGTATTTTTGTAATTCGGCTGAGTGGCACTAATGTCACAGAAACTACACAGATCACCTTTAAACAGTATGGCGCATCGGCTGAGGACACGCATCTAAATCAGAGATTTACGACAAATAAAACACCATAGCAGCAATTAATTTAAATGTATGCCAGAAGTGTTTAATTAGTTAAAAATAAGAATAAAATAATCAATATTAGTAACATATTATAAATAAAATATAAGTAAAATATAACTAGAATGGCAGTAAGTATAATAAAATATAAAATATGTTTTATTTATATGTTTTAAAATATGATGAAATAATGCCAAATGATGACTTTAACAAATGCATAGACTATCGAGTAACAGCCTCGGATAGTTACAGGTCTACTTACAGTCTTTAACAGTTTATAAGTTTTCGCTAAAAATGTATTTCCTTATGGAGAAAACCAAATACTATGAAAATAGTTTCAGTTATGTCTTTTTCACTTGATTTAGTCTATTTAGTTTTATATCAAATACGATGTGATTTTTCGTTGATCGAGATCTGGCAGCAACAGCACTTTTTTTTTTTCAGACAGCTTTCCCTGCATATGAAATCCCTCATATGCCAGCAAACCAATGAGAAGCCAAATGATGGCGATACATAACAACAGAGCGTAGGCGCCAAAGCTGCTGTGGATCTGCTTACCCAGAACTCTGAGTGGCAGATTTTAAGAAATTACATAAATGTAATTACATAATTACATTAAATAAATCTTGATAATGTCAGATAACTTTGATAGAAAGATATGTAATTGATTACAATCAACCAATCAGCTGTCAGCTGTCAAATTTAAGTACACAATTAAATAATACCAATTTAGGTCAACCAATTACCAAGCAATGCTTAATTTAGTTCAGTCTGTGGTGTAAAAGGTCGTTTAGCAATTAAAGAAAAACATATAAGCAAAACATGGTCAGGTCAAAGTGTCTGTATAATTTTGGTCCTAAATTTTTATCAGATTTACTGGTATTTACTGGTTAGAATTGTTGGGTATGATATGTCACAGTTTACTTTATGTTGCTATATCTGGTGTCTGAATAATTTTTGGTTTGACTGTATATGACAACTTACAATTATACCTCTTATAACTAGTGTAATAAATGCATACATTTTTTTTTTTTTTTTGGGTCAAAGCTATTAAAGTGGACCACAACAAAGTGTAATACTGGCAAAAAGACAAAGCAAGATCAACCCATTTTTGGACTTGTTTTATGGAACAATGCATCTGCTCAGAGGCACGTCAGCTTTTCTTTCTGCTGAGTGCTTTGTCCCTGGGCTCTGCTTGTGCCAGTGGGGAATTGTCCATCTTAGATGCGTTGACCTGCCTCCATTTGCCGTCACGATTCAATTTCACCAGGCCACCATCAACAACTTCCTCCGCACATTAATTAATCATTAAAGTGACAAGATGTGCACGGTTACTCCTACTTAATGTCAGAAAGCATCCCACAATGTCACACGGGTTGCTGCAGACCCATTTGACTTTCAAATCAACACTTCAAGATGGGAAATGACACACAGAGAATTATTTGCACATTGCTTCTTGTCATTCACTGGCTGACTCAGACTGCTGAGCACAGATGCTGGTTTCGCTCTGTTAAAGCTAAGCCCATGAGCTGTGGGTGTTAAACAGCCTTACTAAGGAGCTTCTCGCATAACAAGATGGTGTTCAAGGCTGCGTCTCCGTTGAGATTCTCAACAAGGGACAGGCTGCCTGAAAACATTTGATATACAGTAAAATCCAGTTTCTTGAAAAGTTCATACCCTTGCACACAGGAAGAGGGTTGCTCCACTGTCCGTTCATGCGACACTGTGCTCTGGATGCACCGTGCAACAAATACCCTGTGTTGCAGGTGAAGTTGACCACGTCGTTAAGATTAAACTCGCTGCCATTTGTCCGACCGTTTGCAGGGTTTCCAGGATGGCCGCAGGTTATGGCTGTTAAGAAAAGAAGAATGATCCATTACTTCTTTTTTGAAGCTGCTGATAGGGCTTGTGCATATGTTGAAGTTACATTACACACATTTTTTGTTGTTGTTGTTGGAAAGTAGGGTTGTCAGTTAAAATGATTGTAATTAAAATATTACATATAAAAATAACAACATAAAAAACAAAAAAAAAACAATAATCATGATCTGAATCCTGACCTGTATGAAATTTTTGTAAAAAGAACTTTAAGGCACTTTTTTTAATAATGCTTTCTTCTGTAAATAATGTAATGCCTTGCAGATTAATCAATATCAACAGATAAATTAATACCTTAAATTAATTAAGTAATTAATAATGAATTCTACAGCTACTACCTAATAAGTATATCCAACCTTACCTGCATACATACATTACACTCACATTAAATGGTAATAGCAAATCTCAACTGCTTGGTTGTTATATTGTAGAAAAATTGTAAACTATATTATTGCCCATCGATATAATAAAAGTTGTATATATAGTACATCCTACTTTACCTCTATGCATACTAGGGATGTGCCCGAAGCCGAATACCTTATTCGGAAAGGCATGGATAATGGCTTCAAAATGAATAATGAATTCTACCCAATAACAGGAAAAATATTCAGCATACTTATTCATTCTTCGTGTTTGCTAGGTGAGTCAGGGATAGCATAGCATGATATTATACATAAACCTCCAAAATCACTACGCAATAATGAGTGTGTGAGGTGAATGAGTGTAAACTAGGAATGAAATGAGCAGAGCGCGATTGCAAAAAACCCCAAAAAACAGCCGCATTCTATACGTCTATCAGAAACTAGGGCTTTAAAAGAGTTAAAGCCTATCTAAAAATCTTGATATGATACTCGAATGAGTGTAAAGAGCGCAATCGCAAATCAAACTGCAGCATTGCACGTCTCAAAAATCAGATATTTCACAAGAATAATATTACTTAAAATACTACATCATACACATTTTCTACTATTTGATATGTCCATTTAAATGTTTTAAACGTTGTACGATATATTTCTTCGTCTCACACTCTTCCGGAGACGGCACGGCATGCATTCTTTATATGTTCAGATTTGCATTTATTACATAGTAAAAGTTACTTTAGCAATTTTGGTTGTGGATGATTGCCCTTACAAAACCCTGTACACAAAGTTTCTCTTGAATAATTAACATTTAGGTTTTTATTTTTTATTTTTAATTTTTTTAGTTTTTATTAGAAGATATTTAAATACATTTTTAATTATATTAACCTATATATTTTATTAACTATACAAGGAATATTTGTTAAATGAAATCTATGAAAGGAACCAAATTACATTTAAAAGGGCTTCTTGTGTAATTTCACAAACTTCCGTTTAAAGCCTCGGCTACTTCAGGATTCATCTAAATATAGATACAAATAATTTTGAGATTGTTAAAGATACAGATACAGATATTGGCTCCACTGCACAAACCTAATACTTACAGTAGAGCTCATTGATGCATGTGGGGAGCGAAGGCTGGCTTGTGTGGTGCGATCAAACAGACGAGCTACTGTTGCTCAAATTGCTCAAGAAGTTAATGCTGGTTCTGATAGAAAGGTGTCAGAATACACAGTGTATTGCAGTTTATTGTGTATGGGGCTGCATAGCCGCAGACCAGTCAGGCTGTCCATGCTGACCCCTGTCCACCGCCAAGAATGCCAACAGTGGGCACGTGACCATCAGAACTGGACCACGGAGCAATGGAAAAAGGTGGCCTGGTCTGATGAATCATGTTTTCTTTTACATCAGGTGGATGGCCGGGTGCCTGTGTGACTTAAAAGATCTGCTGCTAACATCTTGGTGCCAGATACCACACCTTCAGGGGTCTAGTGGAGTCCATGCCTCGGACATAATGTTATGCCTGATCAGTGTGTGTATATATATATATATATATAATAAAATATTTTTATTTGCATATAAACAGTATATGCAACTATAGTATTACCCAATTCTAAACTGCTAAATGTGACTATAAGCCATGAAGATATTAAGATATTATAAACCTGTAAAGCTGCTTTGAAACAATGTGTATTGTGAAAAGTGCTATATAAATAAATTTGACTTTGAAAATTAAATCAATATACAGACCGACCTATTATAAAAGTGATTCGTAAAAAAAAAAAAAAAAAAAATTGTTCAAAATCACTTACGAACACACACAGGTGCTTGCCCTGACCACCTGTGGTCTTGTTGGCAGATACGAACTGACGTCCCTATGAGCCGAAAGCCCAGGTTGCACTGATAAACGACCGTGTCCCTATAACTGGATCCATCACCACTGATGTGGCCGTTAACAATTGGATCCGGAGAATCACAATGACCAGCTGAAAAACATTTAAAGAGGTCAGAATCAACAAACGTCCCATGAAAATGAAATCTTGTTACTAAATAAACACAAATTCAAACTACGAGTTTTACAGGGCATGAAGCACAGACACATCTGGTTATTTCCAGAGAGCACTCTGGCAGTCACTGCTTGACATTTTGATGAAATGCCCTCTGTGCTGTTTGGTCAAGCAGCAGGTGATATGTCTGAGGGTCAGCACCGATCGTCAGACAGTGGCATATCTCCGTTTAGCTGCACTCACTGCTTGTTCAAGGATTTTCCCTTTTTTCAGTATTATCTAGCACTACATAAGTCAAAAATCAATATTGCCTAGACAAGACTATGTGAGTTTGGGAATGTTGCATTGGGAAGATCAAAGGATGATGATCCAGGAACATTTTTCTTCTTACAGAAATCATATTGTTCTTAGTGCTGCACAAAAACTTGAACTATACAAGCATAATATAATAGCATATAGGAAAACCTCTGTCTTTTCCTCCATTAAACTCTGCTTTTCTCTACACATGAATAACTCTAATAAATAATGTCCAATCACAGAGGATGTCTATCACTGAAAGATGCTACTTACCCAGACATTTGGTCTCAACTCCACTCCAGAGACCGTTAGCCTGACACTCTCTCACGTGTGAGCCCACTAAAGTGTACCCTGTGTTACACATGAAGATAGCTGTGGCTCCATAGGTAGTAAGGGTGCCCATCTTCTTCCCATTAGCAGGGGATGGAAGCTCCCCACAGGAAATGACTGGAGGAAATAGTCAGTACAATATTTTGAATACAAATGTCATTTTATCTAAAAAAGGTCACACTGATGATGACGGACACAATATGCCACTCTTATTCATAGTAACTACCAGGAAATGGGTGGGTGAAGGGGCATGGCTAAAAGCAACACAGATGTGTTTATATAATGGTGCACATGTCATGGGCAACAGAAGTACACTACCAGACACATTTACTCTTTATTACTAATGTTTTCTCACATTGTATGGAGCCCCTAAAGGGACATGGTGGTGGGAAAAAAATATGAGATGGGAGGAAAAATAATAAGTCAATGCTTTTGCGTTCTCTCGCAAATGTTTTGCATTCCCCCGAGAAACTTTTGCGCATTTAGCGAGCGAACACAGTTTCTCGGGAGAACACAAACGTTTTTGAAAGGGAGGACAAAGTTTCTTGGGGGAATGCAAAAACTGTGCGAGATTCAAAGATGAATCACACAAAATAAAAAAAGCACAACAATGTGACAAACTTATTTTAGAAGTATAAATATTCCATGCAGTTGCTCATTTAATACAAGGCCATAAAATAATAAATGCTCTTCAAACAACTGTTTGCAAAATATTTGAAATCAAAGTATTTAAGCAATTTAAATAATGAATAATCTGAATCAATTTGAATAATCTTACAAATATCTATTGATCTAATATGACTTCTGACCTGTACGGCTGTACAGCAGAATCAAATTCTGTTGCATTGTTTTCCTGTTAACACTGTGAAGCTGCTTTGAAACAATCGGCATTGTAAAAAGTGCTATATAAATAAAGGTGACTTGACTTAAATGAACAGTCTTTTGGGTAACACTTTACAATAAGGTCTCATGTGTTAATTAACATGAACAACATTTATATATTTTTGTAAATGTTAGTTAATAAATATACAGATTATTAGTTAGTTCAGTTCCAAGTACATTAACTTATGCTATTACACGGCTCTGTGGAATACTTGATTCTGATTGGTCAATCACGCATTCCAGTGATATGTTAACAACCCAGATAACAACCGCCAAAGTGAATAACACACCACTCATCTTTGTACTACGAGTTATCTTGACCGGTACTACTTATATGCTTAACGTGTCGCTCCGCTGTCCTTGACTGTCTGGCGCCGTCTTGTGACTGAAAAACACTTAACCACCACGGGTTACAATGGAAGACTTCACCAAAAAATTTTAATTAGCCTATGATTTACTCACTCTTAAAGGGGTACTTCAGCACTGGGAAGTGTGTATGTGTATTTAAACTGGGTAATTTATGTAGTAGAAATGTGAAATTATTTTTGAATTTAGTGTCTTCTAGACTGAGAAAAGTCGATGAAAGACAACAACTCCCAGAATGCACTTGCTTCGCTGCCCTACGAGGCCACTCCCAAAGCCACTGCTACTGGTTCACTGGATCACTTGCCCACCGCGGCACCGCCCCTACCGTTGTTTTATAATAATAAAATAATTTAGTTCAGTTAGAGAACACACTACAATTAAAAACTGAACGTGTCTGTTCAATATAATGTGAGTAAGCCGAGCGAGCGTCACAGCACAAACGCAGCAGGAGTCAGATTACATTCATTATGAGAGTGAAGAGCTGAGGTAAGCGTGGGCGCAGCGTACATTCACGGCACGTGTTCAGTCTGGCGCGTTTTCAGATCATGCCTATGAGAGCTAAACTTTCATAGGAAATTATTTGAAAAGTTGAAACTCTCACTTTGCTCCGCACCGCTCCGTTTACATGAAAGCCCGCAGCTGCCCGAGCCGAGTGCTGTGAGTGCGAGCGCACCCCCCATGGGCGGGTTGAAAACATGCGGAACTAGCTCCTTCTACTGGCTTGTAGTCTTTAGCCTCTGGCCAAAAAATCCTCAGATGACGCAAAATTACGATATATACTACCGGTAGAAATATACTACCGGATTTCTACTGATACAAAGCTTAATGCTAATCACTGAAGTATCCCTTTAAGTCATCCTAGGTGTATATGACATTCTTCTTTCAGATGAATAAAATCGGAGTTAGAATGTCATATACACCTAGGATGACTTGAGGGTGAGTAAATCATTGGCTAATTTTCATTTTTGGGTGAACTATCCCTTTCAGCATTAATTTCAACATACATGGTAAAAACAAATCTTTTCAGCAATAGATAAAGACTTAAAGCAGTTTGGAACTGTATTTCTTTGCGAAAGCTTTGCATAAGAGCTAATAAAATATTTAAACTCAAGACAATATTTATGTGTCTAATTTACTTGAGAAAAGTAGCCGTGTAATAAGCGGCTTTGCGTCGCTTCGCGTCGGGTCCTGATCACTCTTTCTGGGTTTATTCTGCGATAACAACCGGCTAGATGTACATTATCCCTTACTTAACAAATGCGACATTTAAAATGTGTTAGTAAATTTTGAAATTAACAAAAAATAATAAAAGCTGTAGAAGTATTGTTTATTGCTAATTCACCTTAACTAATGTAACTAAATGAAAACTTCAAATGAAAATATATATATATATATATATATATATATATATATATATATATATATATATATATATATATATATATATATATATATATATATATATATATATATATATATATATATATATAATATACATCTGGGAATGGTCTCATTGGGCCTGGATTATTTTCCAAGAGGACAATGACCATAAACATTCTTCTAACTTCTAAATACCTGTGATGGAAGGAATCTGCTGGAACATTGAAAATGATGGACTGGCCCTCTAAAAGTCCAGACCTCAACCCCACTGAGCCCATTTGGGGTGAGTTGGAAAAAACTGGACAGATCTATTGAACATTCAAAGGAAAGCCTTTGGCTTCAGTTGCAGAAGGCATGGGATAACATTAGAGTTGAAGTTCTCAGGAAATACACTGACACTATGCCAGAGAAATGTGCTGCTGTAATTGCTGCAAAAGGTGGACATACCAAACATTAAAGGTAAAAGTGGATAAAAACAGTATGACTCACTTCATCTGATATTTGATGGTCAAAGCAACCATCTGCATGTTTCATTATGAAATGAAATCATGTTTTGGAGGCAAAAAAAAAATATTTGAATATTTTCAGATCTGTCAGGTATATATATATATATATATATATATATATATATATATATATATATATATATATATATATATATATATATATATATATAAATACCTTGTTTAAAGTGTTACCTTTTGTATTCATAATGACAACATGAACTAGACTCTGACATTTTCTGAAAGAAATATGAGCAGCGATTGGCTATGTATAAGCATGGTTTTAGGGAGTTATACTTTGGTATACAGTTGCTAAAGTGTTTCTGATCACTTAATCTCTCTCTTCAACAATTACAGACACAATTTGAGATTTTATTTATGTAACAGTGCAGGATTAATTACATGAGAAGCTTCATACTTGGGGTTAGGGTTTGTTCAAATCCAATAACCGTGAGTATGAGCAATAGTAATAGTGATGGTTGCCTTAGCAAACAGCACTAATTAATTTTTAGGTGCATGGTCTAGTCATACAACCCACACACATTTATTTTTACGACATACTAAGAAGTCAAATTACAATTTAAGCCCCAGCTGTTTGCATCTGTTCCCTTCATTAACAACTTACTCACCGTGGTGCGTAAACACATTAAAAATTAAACTGTCTCTGATTAGAATATTTACATTTGCTCTCTGACCTCGAATTAGTTAAAGCATTTTTCACCGAAGACTTAATCACCGTGATACTGTTTACACAGCCTGTCCCTGCGGTGGAAACCGGGCCATGATCAGAACCGACTAAGCAGTGGATGGCGTCTTATGCGCGCATGCTAAATCCAGAGGATTACGCTTGGATCAGTGGAGAAATAAACGAGATGTGGCATAGAGAGCGGCCAGATTTCAGACATATTAGCTACCCTAATGAATTTGTTTCATTAGCTTACAATGGACGCTGTTTGGTAATTAACAAACTGATCTTTTCGTGAAATCCCAAGAGTGGAATTTGGAATTCAATTGTGCTTTTTTTGTGGGGTCTGCTTAAAGAAATAGTTCAGCCTAAAATGGAAATGTTATCATCAATTATGCACTTTCATGTGATTTTCTTTCTTCTGTGAAACACAAAAGATGATAGACAGAGCTTCTTTTTTCCATACAGTGAAAGTGGATGATGATTTATACAGCCAAACTCCAAAATGGACAAAAAAAGGATCATAAAATGCATCTATCTTTGTAAATGTACATGTCGTGTTTGTGTAAAAGCATTCTTACTCTTGCAGGTGGACTTCTCCTCCAGCCCTTCCCATGTTGCATTAGCTAAGCACTTGATGGTCCTCCTGCCCCCTAGATAGTAGCCGGGGGAGCAGCTCAGCATTATCCGTGCACCAAACTCATTCAGTGAACCCGAGATGAGACGCCACACCATGTGTTCTGAGAGCATGCTCTCAATGTTAGGGCACTGAACCGCTGCAGGACAGAAGGCAAAGAATGCATTAATGGAAAACCATGACCTTGTAGGCCCTGAAACTGGAATAACTAGAGCTTACAGGATTTACGGGATAGATAAACAATACCAGTGAAAAGTTTGGATGCACTTGTCTGAATTTATGTTTCTTATGACCTAAAAAAAAGTTTTGATATAAAGGCTTTAGATGCAGGAAGTTACATTACACTAAAATGTCAGTTATTTAATTTAATTAAATCGGAATCATGAAATCATTCCAACTGATGAATCGGAACATAGTGTTTACATGAACACTAAATAAATAGATCAGGTAGATGTGCACATTTATACACTATATTGCCAAAAGTTTTAGGACACCTGCCTTTACATGTACATGAACTTCAATGACATCCCGTTCTTAATCTGTAGGGTTTATTATGGAGTTGGCCCACCCTTTGCAGCTATAACAGCTTCAACTCTTCTGGGAAGGCTTTCAACAAGGTTTAGGAGTGTGTTTATGGGAATTTTTGACCATTCTTTAAGAAGCGCATTTGTGAGGTCAGGCACATACGCAGTCTCTGCTCTAATTCATCCCAAAGCTGTTATGTGGGGTTGAGGTTGAGAGTGGACTTCTAGACTTATTGCACAGGTGGCAACCTATTACTATACCATGCTTGAATTCACTGAGCTCCTGAGAGCGACCCATTCTTTCACAAATGTTTGTAAAAGCAGTCTGCATGCCTAGGGACTTGATTTTATACACCTGTGGCCATGGAAGTGATTGACATACCTGAATTCAATAATTTGGAGGGGTGTCCCAATACTTTTGACAATATAGTGTATGTCACAAGCTTCAAATCGGAAATTATCTTTTGACATGCGCTCACTGCACATATATCAACAAGTTTCCCATGGTTGGCGTATGCTAACCATCATCCAGCCATTGCTTCTTTTCTTTGTTTTAAAAAGCAGCCTTTATGTTTATCTATTTCTGGTCCTGATTAGGAGCTGACAAGCACATGAAGCTTTGAAGCTGTGCTGCTCATATTCATCAAAGCAGTAAAAACGCCCCTTCCCATACCCAAAACAAACTGTCTGTGGATGAATGTCCGAAGCAAGGACTGCTGAGATGACACTGTCCTACAGACGATAAGTGGAATGAGAATTTTAGAATGACATGGTAGTCATTTATGACACTATAGCTGTGTCCCAATTCAGAGACTGCAGCCTTCGAAGGCGTGGAAGGTCGGAAGGAGTGTTGTAAAATGGGACGGTCTAGCCTATGGAGGATTGTTCTTGTCTCCTAGCAACTATGACAGCTGCCATTGACGAGTGCCAGTAATGTTTGTACTGGACTTTTTTATTCTACTGACTGAAAATAAAACACAACCTGTCTAAAGATGTTCACCTTGGTCCATTTTTGTATATAATAAAGAGTATATACTATATACTATATAAAATCCCATTTTAGTAAGATGTAAGCCAACATTTGAAGCACTTTAAAGTTTGTATTATTATTATTATTATTACTATTATTATTACTACTACATTTGTATCATTAGATATTCAAGTAAGTTGAAAATCAATACTTGCATTTAAAAGTGTAACCTGGCAATTTATAAAAAAAAAATTATGTCACTAGTGCGCAATGAATTCAGGGATTGGCAAGGCCATGGATCTGTTGTATCCTTCATTGCCTGGGAAACGGGCGTATCTGGAGGCTGCATTTGAAGGAGCCTTTGAATTGGGACAGCCTTTGTAGCACTGCTGTGACGCAATAGGCTTTATGCTGGACATCACATGGACAAACAGGAAAACAGGTCTTATTGCATCCGCTTGTCAGAGAAAGTGTTAACGGCAGTACGAACTGGCGGCGATATCTATGGACTTTAAAGGTAATCACTAACCTAGCTAGTTCTTTTTATTGTTGCTGTTTTTTTCTATTTAAATATCAAAATTTGCTCACTCCTTTGAAGGAGGCTCTATATTTAATGAAGCTCATACAAAAAACCTAAACCGGAAGCGACAAGACCTGTTTTACAGAATAAGGAAGTTTGTTGCGCATAACCTCTTTTAGCATTGGCATGCGGACTTCAAAGGATGCCTCTGAATTGGGATACAGCTTATATTGAACAACAGCTCGTTCCATACGTCATATGTCATTGCACATGTGAAGAACTTACAAGTTTCGGTTTTCATCTGATCGATCTGATCGGTTTAAACCCCCTTTAATGAAATTTCAATCGGATTTGGCCAAATCGTTGTGACTGATGTGGTTACATGTGACTTTTTTTATTATTTCTGACTGTACAACTAGTCCGATTACAAACGGATCATTAGTGTCCATGTAAACATCGCTATTGTCATATGTTAAAGATAGTTTGTGAATTTTGGGTGAAATTACACACTTCCCGTTATCTGTTGTTCTAAAAATAGGCAGTGGGTATGTATGTTGGAGCGTTCAAACAAAGAGAACTTTTAAAAGAGTTTTTCCTCTTCGTAAGTCAACCTAGGAATGGCTTGGCTTTTGTTTCATTTCGTTAGCACATTCAATATTTGAAAATGTTATTGATGTGGATTAATCTTGAATGTGTGTTTATATAAAGGTGGTTGAAAACTGAAGTGAAAACATAAGGTTTCAGAGTAACAATATTGGAGCCAGCATGGAACAGATGGTCCTTTGATTGAACAGCACAGTGCATAGCTTAGATTCAAAGGAAGCTTAATTTGGTGCGGGCGCATCTAATTTTGAGGGAGGAAAAAAGATTGCAAGCTAGGTCAGGTACACTAAACTAGATCTTAAGTAGACCAAAACATCTTTCCCTCCCTTTTTCTTTCGCATTATGTTCCCTCTCCATGTTCTACATGACAAAGGTTTCACATCCCTCAGCTCACACTTGTTTGGATAATTATAAACACAAAATACATCTCGAGCACTGTAACACTAGTACAGCTAGTCTCAAATGCTGTGGATGTATCATACCATCATCTGAAATCTTTAGAATGAAAGAACACCTTGACACAGTGTTATGTAGTGGAGCAGAATCCTCATCCTTTCTCCTTAATGTTGATGATGACCTCTGAATGCATAATACATGATTATTTGGCTGTGGGCTCTTTAGTCAGCTTTGTGGGCTAATGGTAATTCAGGTTAGAGGGGGAAGATGCCACATCATACCATTTGTCTTGTTTGAGTTGCTAAACCACAAAAAAAATCAAGTCATTATTGTTAATTTTGCCAATTACCTGCCCTACAATACTCTCAGAGGGGGAGCCGAGCGAGAAAGCGGCTGACTGCGGTGGTTCAATGAGGCGGTAGATTTTAACATGCTGTTGGCATAGAAACAGAGGACTTGATTTGCTCACGTAAACAGCGGGAAGGATGTGCCACGTTGCTCCAGGTGCCATCCTCCAGGCAGACGGCGGTGAGCAGGCTGCTAGCTTCGGGCCTGTATCCCTCCTCACACTGATACTGCACTTTACTGCCCACCGTGTACTGGAAGCCATGGAACGATCCATTAGCAGGAGACTCTGGCACTCCGCAAGATACAGCTGCCAATCAGACACAAACAGCACTGCATGTGGAAACATGCCATACAGTGTATCTATATAACTGTACAGTTAGCAATGTATATTAGAATACCAACTCAGCAAGATATGCATATTCAAGTTCTTTCAATACCTACCTCACTTAATACACAGGAAGTCCGGCAAAAATAATAAGTTAAATAAATTGGAACAGTATTGGTCAAGATGGGCTAACTCCCATTTTATATGAACAATGATTCATTGTGAATTTGAATATCCTTGTTTTGTTTGTTTGTTTGTTTGTTTGTTTGTTTGTTTGTTTGTTTGTTTGTTTGTTTTCTTTCTTTCTTTCTTTCTTTCTTATGCTTTTTTCTTTATAGTTTTTTATATAGATTTTTCATTATGTGGAAATGTGAACTGGAGAACTGATGGTGAGCGATCAAATGTAAAGGTTAGCATTATGCAAAAAAATTTTGTTAGATACCATGCATCAATAGGTGTTAGAAAATGCATACAGAAATAAATGTAAAATATAATATATTATAAAAATATATGCAAAATATTCAGATCTGAATGGATCCTTCCTAACTTGGAAGTAGGAGCTTTGCACAAACACTTGAAAAACATAAATTGTAATGAACAATAAACATTTTATTTGTTTTAATTATAAACCTGATGGAAATCTGATTCTATTTATGCAGAAAAACATTTTACAATAAGGTTCCAACTACATTAGTTAACATGAATGTACAATGGGGTAAAAACAAAACAAAACATACTAACCCTAACTTCAAAAGCATTTAGAATTTTATTTAATGTTAAATTCAACATTTACTAAAACCAAAGTTAATCTGTTAATATTATTTAAATGGACCTGAGAACACAAACTAACAATGAACAGTTGTATTTATATTAGCTGACATTAAAACAGATTAATAAATACTGCAAAGAAACATATTGCTTATTGTTAGTTGTAATGCATTAACTAATGTTAACTAATTGGGACCTTATTGTTAAGTTTCACCAGAAAAACGAACCTTAACCTGGCTTAAAACCTGACGGTTTGTCAGGTTGTTTTGGTCTCGGGTCGTGTAGCAGACCTCTATTACATGCAACCATTCATATATGAAATTGGCTCTTTTTTAACGAGAAAAGAAAAAAATTGGTCTTTAAAACTACTACATGCAGACACAAGCAACCATTCAGAAAAACCAATGGGACCAATTAAAACTCTTCCTTTTTAAAATGATCACATCCTGAATAAAAAGCAGGCCCTGAGCCCTCCTCTACCTCTGTTTGACCTGCTGGCAGACTGCATGGATTGCTCCCACCACTTAAAGAAATTATTGGCCTTAATTAGCACCCATTCTAGATGCCCTTTGTTACAAATGGGGCCTAGCCAAGGCTATTCAGAGCTCTGTGCAATGGTAAAAGGATATTAGTGCTATGACCTCCAGTCCTTGGAATAGTGTAATTTACCTTTGTGTGATTAAGAGTAATGAGATTCCTTGAGTTAAATCTTCGTGCTGTTGAATGTATAGAAACTTTGGCTGGCGCTTTTGTGAAACGTCCTTAAAAGATGCTAATTTAACAGAGGCTCTGGGCAACGTTTTTGGGCAGCAATCAGAAGCAGCTTTGCATTCACTAGAATGCTCTGACCCGTGGCAGACTGGGTAGCGCACCTGCTCATGACATACAGCATAAGAGCTGTTTGCTAACAGGAAAACACTTTTGATGCCCTGACTGCATGGCCCATGTATCCCAATTTTCTGTCATAAAAAAAAAAAAAACCTCTATAAAAAAAGCTATAAACTATAATATAAAACTATATTTGATTTTCTGTTTTTATTTTAATTCAACGTCTCATAGGGTGCAAAAGCCTACATGAATGGATGAATAACTAACAAAAATGGATCATTGCTAAAAATTCCTTAACCATTATGGAAAGACCAGTAACAATCTCATTCTGTTTCACAATTATTACACAATTATTACACAAAGTGCTCACTATTTGAGACAAAGTAATTTTAAGAGAGAAACAAATAAATAAATAAAAAAATATATATAATAATAATAATAATAATAATAATAATAATAATAATAATAATAATAATAATAATTACACCAACAATACCAATAGCTAATAAATACAAACTAACATTTGATTCCAATCTAAGATAATTTACAGTTCACTTTCAGTCAGTCACTACTACGTTATGTCAGGGACTGACGAATAGGAGTCTTGCCTGAGAGCCCAATCACCTTCAAGTACTACAAAAAGAGCCAATGGTATGAGAATACCATGGGTCTGCGGAATTTGCATCGTAAACTCCTCCCAGTCGCATGGGTATGTAAGGAGCTGTGCGTGCAATCTCACATTATGTTTCTTCCTCAGAGCCGAAGTGTTTCAGTGCTTCATAATCGCCTTCGTAGACAAAGCAATGAGTGAGGTCTTCAGTTGCTGTTGGTGTGACGGCGTGTTCAGCAGGGTTTCATGGTCCACAAATCTTCCTCGGGGCCGTACCCCCCTCCACATGTAAGCTGTGGAGCTCCCAGCTAAGATGGCTGGTCCCTCACGTTAGGGACCCAACGTTTCATTCGGGGCTCCAGCAGATGATGCCATGTTGATCACTGCATCACAAGGGGGCCTTGAGTCCTCTGGATGTGAGGATTTGGCTGCGCTGCCTCCTTCTGGAGTGATCCTTCCCAAGTCTGATCCAGAGCTGACAGCCATGCAGAGCTGATGACCATGCTTTCCCAGGCAGCTGAGATCATCGGGCTCAAGTGGAACCCTCCACTATGCCCGAGGCTGGATGACTGATTCTTGAGGGCGGCGCGTGCTGACGCCTCCAGTTCCGTTCTTCGCTGAGGTGCATCAGGAAGTCACCAGGTTGTGGAAGTCTCCTTTGACTTCCCGCGAACGGTCGGGGGCTTCCTTCGCACGGCATGGCAGCCAAAGAGTACACTGGGGTCCCCCCTGGGGAGCGCTCTGTTGCAATGCAGCTGTGTCCTCAGAGCACCTCCACCTGGCCCACAAAGCTGCGGGCCAGACCACCCCTGCCCTACATGCCATGGCCATTCTTCAGGTCCATCAGGCCAAGGTGCTCAGGGACATGCACAAGGGCAGGGCTGATTCAGAACTCATGCAAGAGCTACACACTGCCACAGACCTTGCTCTAGGGGCGATGATGGTCACTGTCAGGTGATGTCCACATGTGCCATCTGTGGCTCAACCTGGCAGATATGTGGGAGGCTAAGCGAACTAAGTTCCTCAACTCCCCTATCTCCCAGGCTGGGCTCTTTGGTCGATGGACTCTGCCCAGCAGTTCTCGGCAACACAAAAGCAAACTGAGGCTATTAAGCACATCCTGCCCTGATGGCCAGCTGCTGCCTCCACCCAGCCATCGGTGCAGCCACCTCAGCCTGCTTGCTGCCGAGGGTGCCCCCTTGTGACTCCCGCCCCTCCTGCTCGGCCCCAGCAGGCTTCAGCCGGGCCGCAGCGCCGAAGAGGTCGCAGGAAGGCGGCACAACCTGTCTTTGCTCCTAAGCAGTGCTCCTGAGATGACCAGCTCAGAGGTAGATGTCAGTTATTCTGACGCGGAACTTCCGCCCTCATCTCGGGACACTACGGCTCCCATGTCAGGGCCGGTCGTTCTGCATCGCTGCCCCATCATGGGTATGCCTGTAGTTCCAATTACCCCACTGGTTACATTTTTGGGATCCTGGCTAGAGCTTCCCAATTGGTCCCGCTAGCTCTCCCGAACAAACTATGATTCAGTTTACACGGTCTCCTCCCCGCTTTCGGGTGTCTGCTTCACCATGGTAGGTGGGCAATGCCCTGTCATATGTCGAAGCCCTACTGGCGAAGTTGACAGCCAAACACATTTTTGAACGCATTCATCCATTGGATTGGTTTGCAGCGATCGACCTGAAGGACGTGTACTTTCATGTCTCCATTCTTCCTTGACAGACTGTTTCTACGATTTGCTTTTGAGGGGCAGGCATACCAGTACATGGTTCTCCCATTAGGGTTGTCCCTATCTCCCTGCGTCTTTACAAAGGTCACGGAGGCAGCATGGGGTTCGCAATCTGAATTATCTCGTCTGATTCTAGCTCACTCTTGGGATCAGTTATGTGAACACAGGGACCTGGTGCTCAGCCACCTCTCCCATCTGGGCCTTCGGGGAAAAGGGCAAACTCCCCCAAACTGGGAAAAGGGCAAACTCCCCTGTGCAGAGGATCTCTTTTCTCGTTATAGAAATCGACTCGGTCACCATGTACACGCAGCTTATGAGCGAGCGTGTGCAGTCACTGCTGAATTGCCTGAGTCAGTTCGAGGGCAAGATGCAGTTCCACTGAAACTATTTCAGAGGCTCCTGGGGCATATGGCATCCGAAGCGGTAGTCACACTGCTCAGGTTGCTTCATATGAGACTGGCTTCGCGATCGAGTCCCGAGATGGGCATGGCAACAGGGCACGCTCCGGGTGCCAGTCACTCAGGCTTGCCATCAAACCTTCACTCTGTGGTCAAACCTCTCAGAGTGCCCTTACATTTCCAGAGAAATAGGGCCAGAGTTTCCAGGCATGTTGTTGTGTCAAAAGATGCCTCTGCCACAGGCTGGAGTGCCATGTGCAATCTTAGCAGCAACTTCCCCCAGTTTCTGTTGAAGCCAATACGAAAGTAACTCAAAATGCAATTCATTGACTGGCCACTAGGGACAGGCTCCAGAAGGGAGCAGAATCTCATTGAGCCCATTGTTAAAATGCCCAACTTTACAGCAGAGAAAAAAAAAACAAAAAAAAAAACATATTTACAGCCTGGTACAAATTGTGGTTTTGGTCTATATAGCTATTTTACATTTAATAACAACTGTGAGGGAGGTGAATTTTTTTATAACTCATTCATTTGCATTATATAAAGCCTTAAAGTTCTACATAATTAAGGGCGTGGCTTCAAAACTGCTCTTCAGAATCCTATGGGTGACGTCACAGACACTGCGTCCATATTTTTGGAGAGAGAGAGAGAGAGAGAGAGAGAGAGAGAGACTGAGATGGCAGTGAGATATGGGGACCCATATGGGGACATGGGAACCCATTTCAAAATGGAAAAAAGAAGAAATTGAAACTTTACATACCCAAATTTGTAAAAGCATCCTAAAAGTAAACAGAGTGACACCAAACAACTCATGCAGAGCCGAATTAGGACAATACCCCTTATTAATAAGCATCCTAAAGAGAGCTCTAAAATTCTACCAGCACCTGAAGCGCAGTGACCCGAGCTCATACCAGGCTGAAGCCCTGCGGTGTCAGGTGCAGAACCGGCACCAGAGCGCTCTCTCACAGCTGCTGCTGAAGCTACACCCACACGAGCACAGCACAATCTGGCCCAACCAAATTATACAACTACAAAAACAACATTACATTACCTATTGGAAAGAAGCCACTAAATTACAAAAGAAGATGGAACTCTATTTACACCTGAAAAGAGACTATAAACCAGCAGAATACCTGAGCTGTGTGAAAGAGCATAAAGTGAGAAAGACCCTAACCAGATACAGGCTGAGTGATCACAGTCTGGCCATAGAGAGAGGACGGCACAGACAGAGATGGCAGCCGCGAGAGCAGAGACTGTGTTCCCTGTGCTCTCAGAGAGAGGTGGAGACAGAGGAACACTTCCTGCTGCACTGTGATTACTATCACAACATCAGATTTCACTAAATTCCAACAACTAGAACCAAATTTTATGGCATTACCAAATTCAGAAAAATGAATTCATATTCTGGGAGAAAAATCTAGCTGACAACAGCAGCAAAATATGTGACAGCCTGCCACAAACTAAAAGACTTAAATTACTCAATTACTCAATTTCCTAAATTACTCATAAAAAGTGCAGTATGCTTATAATTGTCACATTTAACCTGCCTTAAACTTGTACAAATGACAGCTGGAAAAATTAGACCTACATACAGTTAATTCGCTCACTATTTTTGCACACATACATGTCTGATCTAAAGACTCGTCTTGCTAATGAACACACAGCAAACCTCCAAAAGAGACCATTTTCTTTGACAATGCTCTGGAACCGAAGACGCGAGGGCTCAGTGCAAAAGGAGAAAGGGCAGACAAAACGCCACGTGGGATGAAGGATAAAATTAGCACCTCAATAAAAGAGGAAGGAGCAGAGAAGGAAGCATGAACAATGAAATTAAGAAAACCCGCGACACATCAAACACATTCAATTACATTTCTGTCTTAGTCTTAGCGTGACTGAAGAGTCGCCCATTATGACATTGGGACAAAGGACACTCGTGATCTCATTGCACAGTCCTCGACGGAAGTGTTTAATGGAATAAAAGCGGCTTCTCGCCGAGGCGTGTGGAGGTGCTTTTGAGCGCCCCGCAGAATGACACATTTTGTCATATGCGAGGAGGCAGATCGCCTTTTCAAGGCAATTCCCAGACATTTGAATGAGAGGTTTTTGTCAGTGAATGTCTCTGAATAGTGTGATTTACCTTGGCATAGTGGAGCCGGATTGTCCCACCGGTAAAGCCCATTGGGATGGAGTCTGCATGTGGCATTTCTGTGACCCACGAGCCTATAGCCAGCATTGCAGTAATACTGGAGTCTGCTGCCCGGCCGGTCTCTCGCCCTATTGATGACTCCTCCATTCTTGGGTAGATCGTTCACACTGCAGTATGCAGCTGCGGGAGACGGCAACAATCAGTTTCGTTACAGTATAATGTTAAGGGTGATTCTTGAAAAATAACACTTGTTAAAACATGCATCATATGTCCTAATCTAATCATGGCTTTGATCAACCTTTAAGTGGATTTTAGTATAATGTGACTTTTTTTGTGTGTGGTGGTAATTCCAATTATCTTTGCAGCTGAGCATATTGCATATGCATTTGTAGGAGTTTCCCTTTCAGACGCTAAATTTATGGGAGGAGAGTATTTAAAGTCACACAATGAGATTTACTAAGACTTGCGCTCATCAATTTACTGGTATTTGCACCATTTTTTAACACCCAAAAAAAGCATGTCTTAAAACAAACAGTAATGAGCGCTGCTCTTGGTAGATTGTGTTGGTCATTATGGAAATGAGATGTGCGTCTGTGTTCTCTGTGTGTGCCTTGTCAGTAAATAACACAGAAATTTCCACTCCCATCCACGCTATTATGGAATTGCGCTCTCATGCTAATTTGCCCTGCTTAGTAAATTTGGCCCCTTATCTATTATAATTTTGCTTCTGAAGTAAATATATTTAGAAATTTTTACTGGAATTGTTTTTTTTGTTTTTTTTTTGTGAGTGACAAAAAACCATTCAAAAACCATCACCTAAACTACACAAGAAATCTCTGAATCCGGAATATGGCTTCAGCTGGAATGAGGATGAACATGGTTTGTGCCGACTACAATGTGTTTACTATCTTAAATTGGCATCTAATAAATGCAATTTATTAGAAATTTCTATCTAAGAGTAATCCATATTTTCTTGCAAGAAAAATTCTGTACATTTTAAATATCCCATACATTAATTTTGTCACATTTTATGGTGGTACATGGTATAAATCTCTAATTCTGATTTCATGTAGTCTTTAAAACTGTGTTTAAGTTTGATTCGTTTGATTAAACGAATGGGAAAATGCAGCTTGATGGTTATGAAAAGATCATTAGATCTTGTTTTTGATGTGACAAATACAAGTTTACCCATCATAAAAAGGAAAGCAGAAGCTCGAGGGATGTCAAAGCTTAATCTCACTTCAGACAGATCAAATCAAATGCATCATCACACCAACTCTGTTGAGAGGTCTAGACTTAGCTGCGAGTGATTAACCAGACCTAGCATTAGAAAAAAAGTCCACGTGGCACTGAATTCTAATTTCCGAAACCCCAACGGACTAAGAAAGGTGGGAAAAAAAAGGAGGGCTTGAAGTTGCTTCTGAAAGATGTTTTGAAGAGATAAAAGTATTATATTTATCAAAAAGTGTTACCTACATCCTGTGATTATTTCAACTCAAGAATCTAAATACACAGTAGCCACTCAGAGGGTTTCAAAAACACAATCCCTCTGAGCAATGTAGTCATTTCTCTTTCTGTCTGCTCTTGACAAAATCCAATAAAGAGGAAACATGTGGCAACACACTAGAATAATGGGCCTGTATAGGGCACAGCATGTCAGAAAGATCAACTGAAATGAACAGAGAGACCAAGAAATGTTGACAGAAAGGCAGAGGAACTGGGGTAAAGAGATGCCAAGTCATCATGGCCACTGGCTTTGCGGCCCATATATCATGTTTAGCCATTGGTGGTAATGTCGGTCAGAAGAATACGACATGGTAGTTATTTAGCAAAATTCATTACTGCATCTTTGACCTCTATTACAGCAGACTTGCCAATGGCTCCCCGGAGGTAGGATGTCTGGTTCTAGCCTAATGAGGGCTAACGTAGAAAAGGCTGACTTCCTCACTTATTGACCCATTTGGATCCAAAGCAACAACCTTGGAGGGCTAAAAGTTAGGAATAAATCTGGCACACATATAACTAAATACTACTGAATGTACCAACAGGTGACTTAGACAGAATTGTAAATGCAAGTCTGATTAAGATGCCTGGATGCATCAAATGTGGAATAGAGAAATCAAAGAATCAAATTGAACTAGAGAAAAAGTATTTTTTTATTCGTCAACGTATTCCAGTGCACAGGCCTTCATCAAAAATAAAAAAAATGAATATTTTCTTGATTCTTTGATTTCTCCATTACACAAGTGGTGCTGGTACTTTCTTTCTTTTTTTTTCCTTTTTTTTTTTTCTCAAGTTGTATAGAATAAACCTACAGTACTTCTGGATGCGTAAAAATGTGAAATATAAAAAGGTGTAAATATGTTTAACAAACCTGTGTAGCGTATTTTGAAGCCTTTCTTGCTGGTCGCATGATCGGTTGACCATCTGAGGTAAAGCTGGTTTGTTTTGCTAGTGAAATTCAATTGTGTGGAGTGGTTCCCACTCAAAGCCACCAACAACGGACTCTGTCCAGATGGCCCTGGTAAATAAAACATCACAAAAACAAGTAAAGCTAAATATTGCAAACCATAAATCTGTTGGGCAACAAGGCAGACAAGACATTAAAAAGGAACAATGATTCTCAAACTTTTCAAGCCAAGGACCAAACAAAACATCATATCCAAGTTTTCAAGTTCCACCAATTCACATTACTCCTTTTTATCCCTCTCTCTAAAAAGGCTCTAAAACACACATGCACACAATAATAGCATTTAAATGCTTTACAATTCGTTTCAAACCCACTAACACCCAATAAAAGCTTGAGCAATGTGTAAACTTCTCCTGTCTGTTTAGAAGTGTGTGGATTGCTCAAATTGATGCTCAAAACCTAAATGCAGTATTTCTGAGTCAAATGCAGACCACCTGTTAATAACACTCACAGCTTTTTGGTTTTTATCATCTCAGTTTTTGGCTTGACTTTTTGCCAATTTTTAATAGTGCGAATTTACTTTTTAATGAATTGATCAAGTATGTCACAAATGAGCCTTGAAAACATGTTAGTTGTAATATATTGTAAAATAAATATAATATAATATAATATAATATAATATAATATAATATAATATAATATAATATAATTAATATAATATGGTATTTTTTCTGCACTCCATCAGTACATTACAGTATAGTACATAGGATAAGCAGAATAGAAATGGATGTATGGATAATAATAAATAACATTCCATCTGTACAGAGGAAACATAAATAAAGTCTACCATCAAAAATCTCCAGTTCACAAACTGCTTCTCGCTCTGGAACATTTCCACATAAATGGAGATGGTGAAGGAAGGCAGCACTCTGATGATCCAAGAGCAGGTCTGGGAGTTGGGGTAGTTTTTTGGGAAGCCCGGACTCAGGATTACACCAGAGGAGGCAGATCGCTCCTCATTTGCAGGGCACTGAGCTGTAGGGTAAACACAGCATGCACAGGAATTATGCCTATTATTAAAAAAAAAAAAAAAAAAAACATCGCAATGTGGTTTTCCTATTAACAAAGATGCAAGCGCCAGAGAATTCCAGTAAAGACAGTAAAGTTTAAAAACTTTCTCTAACATGCGCAGTACTTCTCCTGGATTCACCTCAGGGGCTGGGAGCCTTGGTTTGAGGAGGCAACAAAGTGATTTGAAGCTTTTTGTTAATCCGCCTTGTGGGCGGGAGGGTGGAGGAAACAAACCAGAAGAACTATCGCTTCTTCATGGCATTGTACAGAAAGTACAGACAAGCCAAACGGCTCAAATTTACAACTGAAAGCTTTGCTGAGGATAACTGTAATGCTTTTTCCCCTTGCTCCCTAGACAGCTGTCGGCTACTGTCTATTTGTTACCATACAACAAAACAATGTTGCTTCTGGGGTTTCAGTTCTATCTTTTTATGGATTATATTTTTTACAAGCTTTGACTACAAGAATCACACTAATGATTCAGCATTTATTATTTCCGATCTCTGATGCCCAAACGTCTTTAAATTATTTAAGTTAAATACTCTCTTTTGAATATGTATTGTAAATATTGTAATTGTAACCATTGTAGTTGTAAAGAGTTTTACAACTATAACCATTATTCAATAGATTCTTATTACTATAGTGCTTATTCTGTATTACCATAAAATACAAATAAAAAAATGGAACTATAGAATGTTTGTAGAGTTTTAGGTCAGTTTTAAATCATCATGACGCTCTTTATCTGTCCTCACAAACATAACTTGAGGCCACTATATATTATTAGGTTAAATATTTAGGAGTGGGTTTATAGGAAATTTTTTTTGTTTTGTTTGTTTTTCTAGAAGGGCATTCAAGGTCAGGCACTGATGTTGGACGGAAAGGCCTGGCCCGCAGTCTCCGTTCTAATTCATTCCAAAGGTGTTCTATCGAGTTGAGGTCAGGACTCTGTGCAGGCCAGTTAAGTTCCTCCACACCAGACTCGCTCATCCATGTATTTATGGACCTTGCTTTGTGCACTGGTGCGCAGTCATGTTGGAACAGAAAGGGACCATCTCTAAGCTGTTCCCACAAAGTTGGGAGCATAAAATTGTCACTGGAACTAAGGGGCCAAGCCCAACCCCTGAAAAACAACCCCACCAAATCCCCCCTCCACCAAACTTTACACTTGGCACAATGCAGTCAGGCAAGTACCGTTCTCCTAGCAACCACCAAACCCAGACTCATCCATTGGACTGCCAGATAGAGAAGTGTGATTCGTCACTCCAGAGCACACGTCTCCACTCCTATAGAGTCCAGTGGCAGCGTGTTACACCACTGCATCCAACGCTTTGCATTGCACTTGGTGATGTAAGGCTTGGATGCAGCTGCTCTGCTATGGAAACCCAATCCATGAAGCTCTCTACGCACTGTTCTTGAGCTAATCTGAAGGCCACAAGAAGTTTGGAGGTCTGTAGCTATTGACTCTGCAGAAAGTTGGCGACTCCTACGCACTGTGTGCCTCAACATACGCTGACCCAGCTCAGTGATTTTACGTGGCCTACCACTTCATGTCTGAGTTGTTGTTGTTCCCAATTGCTTCCACTGTGTTGTAATACCATTAACAGTTGACCGTGGGATATTTAGTAGTGAGGAAATTTCACGAATGGACTTATTGCACAGGTGGCAGCCTATCATGATACCACGCTTGAATTCATTGAGCTCCTGAGAGCGACCCATTCTTTCACAAATGTTTGTAGAAGCGTCTGCATGCCTAAGTGCTTGATTTTATACACCTGTGGCCATGGAAGTGATTGACATACCTGAATTCAATGATTTGGAGGGGTGTCCCAATACTTTTGGCAATATAGTGTATATTAAAGAAACCATGCCATACTACCATATCATAATACTTTACCATTTAAATAATTTACTATTATTTACATTACAGTAATCATCATCATCATCCATCCATCCATCCATCCATCATCATCCATCCATCCATCCATATATATCCATATATATATATATATATATATATATATATATATATATATATATATATATATATATATATATATATATATATATATATATATATATATATATATATATATATATATATATATATATATATACACACACACATTTATAATGTATATACCTCACATATTTCGACAGGTTTTCTTCACTGACCTTCACATGCTGGTGGTGGTCCCTCAAACTGCAGGTGAGAGTTCAGCTTACAGGTGACCTCATCGCTGCCAACCAATGTAAATCCAGGAAAGCATCGATACCTCACAATATCACCTGCATGGTCAGTGAAATAAATGTAACTTTTTCACTTTTTTTCATCATGTCTTTGATATTCTTTCACAAATGGCTAGCTGTTCATACCAATTTCATAGTCCTGGTCTTCAAATAATATCTCTGCTTGTTCAACCATAGGGGGAGGAGGGCATTTCTTGAGCCGATAAGCTAAGGAAATGAAAAGAAAAAAAAAAGGTTCTGAAGCAATTTGACTTTCCATTTGCTTTTCTAAGCATGAAATGTCACAAAACAATGCACCTAGAGTATAAATTACACATACAACATGTGACAACATACAGTTCTATGGCTCGACATACTAAGAGCCATCTCAAGAATACAGAGTTGTATTTAAATCACTCGTCTACAACTCACAAATATGCCAGACTTGTTTTGGAATGAAAGTTGGAAGTTTAGATGAAAGACTGGTTCATTTTCACACTCCGATTTTCCTATGCTGTTCAACACATGCCTGCATGCTGACACTGATATCAAAGAGGCCAAAGGAAGCTTCTATTTTTGACTCTTCTAATCTTCTGAAATAACGTGATGTCATCAGAAGCAGCAGTCATGCCTCCTTAGTGTATGAAAACAAGTTGAATCCCATGCTTCGAATATATTTCGAGCAGCACTTTACGGTATGCATTGCACTTCAGCGGCAAAATTTTTCATTTAAAGGAGAAACTAACCATGGAAATTGAGGACAAAGAATCCACTTGTCGAGAAGTCGCTGTGGAACTTGATAAGAACCTGATTGAAAGTGCTGTAGGCTGACTCGAGGGCTGTGTTGCCACTGAAAATCCCCAGCTGTGGGTAGCTTTGCTCTGGGCCGTCCCTGGAAGAGGGAAACATGCATTGAAATTACATTACAACCTGTGATCCTGCCATTAAACAGCATAATAATGCCTCAAAATTCCAAGTGGTTTGCGAAAATTGATTTACTTCCAAAGTTACAGTGAGATTGTGCTGACTTTTGAATAAAAGTATTACATTACAGACCAGCTTGAATGAAAACAGTAAAAATGATGACTTAACAGACTAGTCTGCTTGTTTAATGACTTCTGAAGATTAACATCCGATATTTCTGAGAAGATGAATATTTCCATATTATTTTAATCAACTCAGTACTGTTTCAGATTACTCTTCTGCTCTGTGTTCTGTTGTTATTAAAAAGCGCGATTTACATTCAGTTATATCAGTAACTTTAGTAAAAGAAATGTTTAAAATAAAAATTAAAAATCATAATAATCACTAGGTCAATATTTATGAAACCTGCTAAGAACATGTCTGTACAGGTAAAATATAAGCTAATATAAAATATGTATATTATAATAATATGTTAATGTATTTGGTGGGTTGGTTTAGTCATTTTTAATAATTACTGCATTAAAAAATGCATTACAATATTATAGAGAATAGTAATTACTTCGAAAGAAAAATACCGACATATTAATGACAGGCTATTAATTGTGAATCGCAGAGTATTAAAGACACATTATTTAAGTTTCACTGTTAGAGGTCGCTTATTCAAAGCAATAACAAAGAAGTAGCTTGATGACACAGTGAGGGAGCATGGAATCATGGGAGTTGTCATGTTCACCTCTACAGCGACAGATCCTGCAGCAAACGATAATGAATAACTGTGCAAAACAATCAACTGCGGCTGGCTAGACACTACCAGAGATTGTTGGCTTTTACGCTACAACTACTACTTCCGCATTTTTTCATGGTTTCTACCGACAGCCGAGGGTAGGGGGGCTTTGACGCCATCAGCGGGCCATGTCACTGGTTAAAATTATGGATTTCTCTAGATTTAAATACTGTTGGAAACATTTGGGATAATGTAAATACTCAAGGCAATACAATATATAACATTGTACTAGTGGTTTTCAGATATTTGAATGCAAAAATTATACATATTGCACCTTTAATTCTTATCGTAATTAATTAATTAATTAAATATATATTTCGGGGAGAACGACTATTATGTGGTTTTGTTTCATTAATACAGTGTATACTTCTTTTCATTCCGAAAGAATGGAAGGGAAATGTGACAACATGCCCCATAGGTGGAGTACAATGCAACATGTGAGGGGCACATTGTCACATGACCAAATGACAGCTTAAAATGTTACTTGATATAATCAAAAAAAATATCCAAGATAAACTAAAATATTTTTTCAATAAAATACAATTATTAACTTTTTCAAATAAAATAATGGAATTTTTTAATCATTAAAAATATACTAATTTTTGAGTTTGACAACAAACACACCTCAAAACACAGCTATACAGCATAGTTCAAAAAATAATAATCATTAAGCATTTATGAACATTGTCTTTATTCACCCTTTTCTCATGGTTTCTCAACGGAATTCATAAAAGTATAGAATATAATAGCGTAGTTCTAATAGGGGCTCATTGTAACGCAGTGTTACAACGCACCCCACCTGCACAACTGGGATTTAAACACAATTAGCTTTTTGCTAGCATGATGCTAACATGATTAACATTTAGCTAGCATGATGCTAACACAATTAGCATGCTGCTAGCATGATGCTAACACAATTAGCATTTTGTTAGCATTACGCTAACATTAATCATGTTCTAGTATGATTTACCACGATTTACCACGTTCTAGTATGATTTATCGTGTTTCTATTGTGATTTACCATGATTTACCACGTTGTAGGATGATTTACCATGTTTCTAGTGTGATTTACCATGATTTACCATGTTCTAGTATGATTTACCGTGTTTGTGGTATGATTTACCATGATTTACCACGTTGTAGGACAATTTACCGTGTTTCTATTGTGATTTACCATGATTTACCACGTTGTAGTATGATTTACCGTGTTTGTAATGTGATTTACCATGATATCCCTTTGATCTCTTTCAATGGAAGTCTATGGGATCAGTTGCTAGGGAGCTCTAAATGGTTGCTAGGGCGTAGCTTAATAGCTTCACGATGATCCTGAGATAGTGATTGGTTGCCTGAGTAAATTGAGCCCACCCCGTTGTCTCTCTGACACTGTGAACCAGAGCTATGGTCAATACAAAATCCCTATGCAAATTCCCATAGTAGAAAAAACACATGCATTTAATGGGCCGTCCCTCACCATGTAAGTCTATGGGGGCAAATTTCGGGCAGCTCTTGCGCCCCAGGGGAACAACTTATACCCCATTGCAATGTATGTTCTGACAGAGCCTGGCAGCCTCTTCAAATGTGGTAAGTCACGAGTTTCTACGAAATCCTCGCTCGGAGTTATGACTCGTTTAATTTTTCCGCAATGTTAAGTCAATGGGATTTTTCCGGCTACTTTTTGCCCCTGGGGTGAACATCGCACCCCCGATCCCTTAGAAAAGATATAGAACACCATTCCCGAATAAGCCGCACGTTTTGACACCTCATTCATGGGTCTGGGACAAACGGTGCGGGAGGAGTAACGCGCAGAAATGTTGTGTGGAATAATAATAAGTATGGAGAATAACAATAGTGATGCCTTGCTACCGCAAGCACCACTAATTAAAATAATATCAGATTAGTCTCATTTTAGTCGCATTTTTTTTTTTTTAATGTTGATATGGCAACTAGTAAATACACTAAGTTTCGTCATCCTGGCATGTGTGGAAAGTGTTAAACCATGCGTGTTACAACTAACCCTGCATTAGGTTGTGCCCTGCTCTCCCCTATACATGGTTTTAATTCTTTCTTTCTAAGGATTACCCCAATGCTTTGAGTGAAAAGCGTCACAACTTCACAGAAGACTGAACTTTTCTTTACTGAATCTTGCTACAGTGACTACAGACTACAAATATTGGTAAACAAAGTGGAGCTCGATTTGCGTAACGATTTGCTTGACGTACAACAACAAAAGCAGCATTAGTCTAGTCTGCAAGCTTAAATAATTGCCTTGTCCTCATCTCAGTCTGATATTTGCCAAACGACTCGTTAAATGGAGCTGTGCTCACCAGACGGCGATATAGTCAGTCACGGGCTCAGTTTGGAGCAGGGTGAAGTTGATGTAAACGCCATGACCATGAGGCACGGTGATGAGCCAAGTGCAGTCCTGAGAGTCTGGGTACTCGTTTGGGTACTCTGGAGAGAAAATGGTGCCGTTTGGAGCCGTCACGTTGTAGCCACAGGGAGCTGTGTGCAGATAAACATTACTCAACCATGACTGCATTAGTAATCTGTCTTTCAGAATGACAGCAAATGTTAAACACCAGGGAATGTAGCAAAATCTGAATGTTAGGGGAATAACTCACCCAAAAATAAAACAATCTGACATTATTTACTCACCCTCATGTTGTTCAAAACCCATATACTCTAAACCCCCACCTGCCGGCCCCCAAAATTCATAATTCTCCCAAAAGGACCAAAAGCACTATATAACACTATAAAAAAAAAACACCTTCAAAACTATTGTATGACTTTAGGAGACTTTCAGGAGTCATATGGACTACTTTTAAGGTGTTTTTTTATGTTTTCTGGTTCTTTGAGCTTTATAGACTTCACTATGAAGTGTTGTTGTATGGGGAAAAAACACGGCATACAGGTTTTGGAATGGGGGTGCTTAATCTACATTTTTGCTGATCTACTCCTATAAAGACTCCTATAGCTGAGAGTACCGTTTCATTTGCAGATGAGTGAAAACTGAGGAAGAGAACAAAACATTCCTGAGGCTGCAAGAAAGGACATGGATAGAAGATACTGGCACAACACAGTTCACAACACAATAACACAGTTACGAAAAAAAAAAAAAAAAAGGCCCAATAGATTTTGCAGTTCAGATTCTCTGCAAACGGAAGCCTGGGAGGAACAAGTTGAGAGACTGATCGATAATAGACAGGTCGGCTTTCACACTACACTACCCACGCTAATCATCAAGGCTACAATTTAGAACAGCTCCCAGTAGCCTATGTCTCCACTGTTCAGGTCTTCAAAGTCTGTTTTAAAGATGGTTTTAAACTACAATGGCTCCTATTGTACTAGTAATACAAAGTAGTAACACTTCAGTTAAAGAGCATTGTTAAAAAGGCATTTGGGAGGGTACCAATAATACCTTTGTAAGTCAGAGAATTTTTGATGCTTTCTGCTTTAAAGTGTGGGCAAAGGCAGCTAAAAATAACAGTGTGCTAATCATAACACAACTTGAGAAACTTAAAGAAAATGGAGATCATCTTTACTTTCTTCCCTTCCCTTTACCTTCACAGCGAGGAAAGGGGTGGTTCCACTTCCTGTTGATTCCATGCTGGCAAGTTAGCACAGGGTGGCCGACCAACACATATCCAGGGAAGCATTCAAATGTTATGGATTGGCCTGCGTTGAAATCGCTGTTGATGATGTATCCATTGTGGAATGGATATGGGTCTTGACAGTTTTGTAATTCATATGCTAAAATAAAAAACAAAACAAAACAGAACAGAACATATGAATTTCTGCAAAGGCATGTCTGAAAGCTGAAGTATGAGATTTACTAGTGGGCCCACATAAAATAATTGAATTGATTAAAATAATTGTTTAATTTTGTTATACCTTCCCCACCCTCATCTTGTACCAAACACATGTGACTATCTTTTGTGAAAATAAGATATTTATGCCTATATATATCAAAAGTCAATAAAATGGGTTTGACAACTCATTGTTGGATTCACTTATCTATTCCTTTATTTATTTACACTGATAAAAATAAATAAATAAATAAATAAATAAATAAATAAATAAATAAATAAATAAATAAATAAATAAATAAATAAATAAATATTCTGTGGTGAAGTACAGAAAAAAGGAATGTAATTTCTACATTGAAAAAGTTAATTCAGGAAAGAATAAAAAAACAGTTCTATATTAGTGCTCAATTAAAGCTTGAACTTAAAAGTATATTCAACTTATATTATATATAAGGATGCATTTTTACTGTTTTATCGTTGCTTTTGATGTTAGGCTTAGAATCTTGCTTTTTGTGACATCTGAGTTAATTTTCTACTCAAAATGACCCATTCATACTCAAGAACTATCCATTGAATGATACCATTATTGTGTATTGTGTACCAAGTATTGAGGTCTTTGTTTTCGGTGGGTACCTCATTACCTATCTTGTGTAGATATGTTGTCTTATAGATTATACAACATTTGGCTGGTTGGAAGTGTAACAAGAAATCTTCGGTTTGTTTACTTAAATGTTTTTTTTTAATAAAGCCTACACTTTAAAAGCATGGCTTAATTCATTGTTTGACTAAAATTTACAAAGAATGAGTGAAATGTACTTGCAAAGTAAACTTCAAATAAGAGAAAGTACTCAAACTCTGATAACACTTTATTTCGATAGTCCACTTTAGACATTCTTCTAACTATCAGTAACTTTGCAACTACATGTCAAGTATCAGTCATTAGAGTATTGGTAGTCTGTCTGCTTAATATCTGCTAACAATTTAATTTGATGCTCCCCCAGTGTAGCCTGGTCCTACCAGACTCTCGTACATTTCATTTGTACAGAGAGTCTGGCCACTCTCCATTGACAAGCGTTAACTTCCTTGAAGGCAGGTTCTCTGTTGTAGTTTAAAACTATTGGATCTGCCCAGAGCCACCATAACCAATCGCTAACATTTGGTTGTGACGTATGTCGAGCTAGAAAACCAAAACTTTTCCCAAACCCTGTGGGGAGGAGGGCCACAACATCATGGCCACCAACAAAACTCAGCAAAGATTGTTCTTGCTCCGGCTTTAACTTCTGGATATTCAGCAGTGTTGCCACAATGGACCGAATGGCTTCGCTCACATCTTTCTCCGGCACCATTACTGAACTACAACATCAGCCACTCCCTCTGTTCGCTGATTGGACCGGTTAAACTTTGGCTGGAGAAAACCAGGGAATATACCACAAACCCAGATGATGTACTGAAGGAAAATGAAAATTGAGCAGAAGTACGTAGGAGGGTGGAGCCAGGCTACCCCCCAGTGGACATTCTACTGACTATAAGAAGTAACTTTGCTACTGCAGGTCAACAAATTCTACTTAAATGAAGCCTAATACCTAACCCTAACCAAACAGTCTACTTGTTAGTAGTGTCAACTACAGTCTACTAATACTCTAATGAGAGTTAGTTGACATGTAGTTGACAATTAACTTAACTAGTATAATGTCTAAAAGTGGACCATTGAAATAAAGTAACCCAAACTCTAACTGACCAAGTAAAAATTACTTTATACTATGTGTTAATTTTACAAATATGATACAAAACATTAAACATGTCATTTGTTTTTATATTATTTTATGGCAAGTTTCACAGGGTTTTATGGCAAGTTTCACAGATGATTAGTGCCCTAATTTGATTATTGCCCCAATTATAAAATGACTAAAACATAACTTGACTTAATTTCAAATTGGGCAACATTCATTAACGATACAAAAATTATGTTTTAAGGCATTTATGACAAACATACATGCAACAAACGTGTTCGGTGAAAAAGCAGGAAGCTTGTCAAACTAGCATACAAGCATCTCTAGGTGCAGTGCTTATGATCAACAGCTTTATAATCATACTATTTCATCCTGCATCATTGTTTGTGTATCAAAACATGGCATCAGTAAGCCCGTCTGGCAGCACAGATCAAGGCTGTGCCTGGCTCTTTTTAACTCAGACTAGAGTGGATAAGAAAACAGAGAGAGACGAAGAGTTTGACCTACAAGCGAGGAGACCAGACAATGGTGAGTTATTTATATCGAGTGGAATCCAAGTGCACATCCAAATGCACCATCTTATTGATTTTGAAATGCTTTCAAGACCCCAGCTGTCATAATGGAGTGTCCTCCCAGTGATCTCAAAGGAAGTGAATCTTTAGATATTTCCAATGATCCTGGTAAAAGGCTGTCACTCCCACATGAAGGGCCAATACAAAATCAAGGACGACCAGTGTCTATAAGAGAAGAGAGCGCTGTATGCAAATGGAAGGTTGGAAGTCACCCACCTTGGTAAGTGAGTTTGAAGCCCTGTCTGTTTTCGGAGTGGTCACTGTAGAAGTGGATGATGGTTTCGTGCGTGCTGCTCAGCAGAGGGGGTGGCAGTTGGCTTCCACTGAACTGTCCAATCAGAGAGCTACTGTGGTGTGGCCCGTTGCGAACCTCTAAAAAATCGTGGTTATCCTCAGAGGTGAAGTTGAGAAATTTGATGTGTGCCCCTGCGGAGTGAGAGGTCACATGTTAGACTTTCAAAGTGTCACACAGGCTGTGTGTTGTGCATAATTTACATAAGAAATGTCTTTTAACCATTAACTCTGACAGGCCTGTACAGACCTGCTGTTTCTGCTGCTCTGAAATGCTGTTAATTGGTGAATCTTGAATCATTTTCCACTCATGTTCATATGTGTGAAGAAAAAAAAACCCTAACAATCGTGTTTGCTCATTAATTGGGTCCCTGTGAACTGTGATATTGCTAGAAAACAGAAAGAAAACTAACATATTACTAACAAACTGATCTTTATTCTACAGACTCCAAAGACATTGCATGTCAGGATCTGTGTAGCTATCTATCAATAAAAACATACAAATTAAAGAAATGTATGGTTTTGTTTTTGTCTTTTTTTGAGAGCACAATAAAATCTTTCCATTTTAAACTAGTACTAAAGGGATAGTTCACCCAAAAATAAAATTGTGTCATCATTTACTCACCCTCATGCCATTGCAAATCTTTAAGACTTTTCTTTATCTTCTGAAACATGAATATATTTTCTATGAATTCTGAACTTTGACAAATCAAAAAGCCCATAAATACATTTTAAAAACGTAATCAGTCATTTTAAAAGAATGATAGCTTTATTTAATGAACAGATTTAATGTAGGCTTTATGATAGTTCAAACGTGCTTGTTTGATACACGAGCCAATAAGATTTGTTCTAATCTTCCTTTGCCATATTTCATGTGCTCCAAGTATGTGTTCTGATTAATGTTTATATATACACCAAGATATGAAGCAACCATTTAGCGTCTCTTCAGAAGATGTGCAATCAATCGATTAAACTTCATTCATATGGATTATGTTTATTATATTATAGTAAATTCTTCAGTTTTGGTTGCATGGAATTTCAAAGTAATGAACTAATAGCTTATGTATTTGGAATGACAAGAGGGTGAATAATTGATGACTGCATTTTGATTGGGTGAACTATATATTTTATTTGATTGGGGGACCTTATTTTGAGGAACTCGCTTGACAGTTGACTATAGAAGAATTTTGAAAACTGGCCTGACATGATTATTTGTGATGTATCGACGTATGCATGTTGATATATATGGAATCATGAGGTAGCCAAACAATAACCAGCCATATATCCTCCTACACTGCCAAACATAGGCGTAAACCGCGGGTGGGGGGACTTATTTTTCCATAAGTCCGATATTTTAGCGATTGTTGTTTGGTAGCTTGTTCTAAGTCACCCACTACAACTAACACTAATATTACACTAATATTGTAGATCTAAGTTACCACTGTGTTGGGTTTTGCTCAATACTAAGTGGAAGAAGCAAGATAATTTAATAATTATATTACAGCGTGGTGAGCTCATATTTAAACAACTATTGCTTTGTGTTAAATTTAAATTTAAAACCAATTTAAAAACCTCGCCTCAAACAGCCAGCCCTGACTACACCAGATCTGCTTATTTCTGGTTCTGTGGCTCTCACTGAAATTCATCAACGTGTAGCTCCAAGCCGAGGAAACAGGAACAAGGAATACTCCAGTGTGAAATTTTACAATTACGTACCATTAACTTCATCGCATCTTCAAAAATTATTCGGTCTTTGTCACCAACTAGATGATTTGAACTTAATATTTGCTACATAAAAGAAGATGGTTGGATAATACGACAATAAAAGAATCAAACAAGTCAGTCGTTTTCACTGAAAGCTTGCGTCGCTCTGAGACGCTTAGGGCAGCTCTTTTAAAGATTAGCTTTATTGTCATTCTGATGTGGTGCTATCCCCTAACTGCACTTAACTCTACCTATTCAGACTGCCCTAAAAGCTATAATCAGCACCCACAAAGCCATCTGTGTGTCTTATTCAAATGATTGTAGCCTGTTAACAGTGAAAGCTAATGCATTTTTGCTACACAGCACAAACATGATGGTTCTTGCTCTTGTTTGTGCAGTGGCTGCTTGATAAGGCAGAAAATTGCTTTTGGATATCTCAATGTTGCATTGTTTTCTTCCAAGTTAGAGGGGGTCGGAGAAGAAATAGTTGTGCTCCAGGATAAGTGTGAATGGCTTTTTTAAATTACATGCAATTACCTTGTTAACATCTGGAATGGTTCCTTTGTTCTCAACTCATTTGAACTGTGAGGCGGGAGAGAGCAAATGGGCTACGACTAAATGACTTCAGAGAGTTGCATCGACTGCCAAAGTCTCGAACAACATCTTAAAAGTTCAGATAAATGAAACCAAATAACACTTGTGTCAAGTGTCAGAACGTCAAATGGAAAGGAAGTATCACTTTGCAACTGTCGGTATTCAGCACGATGCTGTCTGCTTTTTGGGTAAATACCAGATGCATGAGTCTGTTCATGCAAACAGTCTGCTCAGTCAATGGGTGTCATTCATGAAACACAAGTACATTTCTATGGGAAACATTTGGCAAACCTTCTTACGCAATTGTCTCATTCAATTCAAAGCCTTTGTTCCATCAATGAGACTCGCAGAGTAAACAAACTCATGAACACTGTCAAAATAAATTGTGTGAACAAGATTTAATCAAATATTGACAGTTTAACTATTATTTCCTGACAAAACAAAGACATAACATATTATGTAGGCTCTTTTTAATGAAGTCTCTGATGTCCCCCCAGAGTGTGTATGTGAAGTTTTAGTTCAAAATATCCCACCAATCACTTTTAAAATTGCCAATTTTTTGGGGGGTGAGCAAAAATGTGCAGTTTTTGTGTGTATCCCTTTAAATTCAAATGAGCTGGTGCCTCCAGCAACCCTTTCAAGAAGAGGGACAATCTCATCTCACGGAATGAAAATGTCAGAACAGAAACTCTGAGTAGCTGTGTTCACTTCGAACCAGAGTCGGACAATGATGCCTACAAAACCTGAGAATATATGCTGGATAGAGATAATTATGTTTAAACGATAAACCATGTTTTAATTATGCTTATAGTTTATGTTACTGTTCAAAACAATGAACAATGGCCAAAACTTTACTGATGAGTTTTATGAAGTGTGTTGCACTTCACACAAAATATGAAGCATCTGTTTCACTCCAGAAAATCAATGTAAGAGCTGAATAAAACACAGTACAAGTGTGCATTAAAATCTTACCCATAAACTCTTTCTCTCCCTTGCATTATCATCAGCATACACAGCGACTTACACAAAAACACCCATTATAACTAACAGTAAACAAATACACACAGACCTTTTCAGGGGGTGCTTAATAAACTGGTTAACTTTATATGTGTAAAACAACTCAGATGAACTGTAATAAAGTGCGCTTTCTCCCTTTCATTACTGCTGTGACCAGTATCACTCTGGAGACTGTAAGCTGGATCACGAACAGCTGGTATCCAGCCTTGAATAACAACTTTTTAGCAAAATCTGCCTTGTATTGTCCCTCGTTCACAAAGCAGTCTGCAGTGAATAGATCTGCGCAGACATAAACTAATTTAGGTATATTTTGGGGTGCATTACCTTCAAAAATAAAACTAATCCACTGCGTACGACTCCTCAGTGGCTCAGATGTTGGGAGGAAATTAAGACTCTTATGTTCACTCTTACATCCAACAACAGAACACCGGGATTTCTTATGAGACATTGTTGTCGCTACAGCCGCTCGAGCACAGAGAAAATGTGGGAGTGTACAACTCGCTGAGGGCGGAAACTATGGTAATGCAGGACTGTCAGTCAGCGGCCATGGGTCGGGGCCTGAGCAGTATGATGTCATACTTCTCAGAGAATCAAAATGGCACGTCTAATGAGACTGCTTTGGTTTAATGGGGATTAAAAAAAAAGGAGTGGGTGGATTTTTATCATTGTAGGGTGATTGTGTTCACACACTGCCAACACATATTTATGTCCAAACATCATGTAAAAGTGGATTTTGCATAATGGGTAGCATTTAAAAAATCTATTACTTTTTTTTTTATTTTTATGATTCAATAAAAATAAATAAACCAACTAGTTAAAATCAGACTTTCTTGGAGGAAAAACATCCAGATTTTGTAGCCCTCATGCTACTGAAAAAATGTAAAGTCAACATGAAATTCTGTATACAGAGGACAAGGTTTTGGAGAATGGATGGATGTATCAAATGCTGTTTTCAATCAATTGTACCTACCATTACTAATGTAAGTGATGAATTTCTGAGTGAAACGAGACAAGCATTGAAATTGACAGAGAAAAGAAAGAGAGATGATTTTATCCGAAAATTAAACTAGGAACACAGCACCTGTTTGCCTTTCTGCCTTGTTTGTCTCAGTAGCAACCACCTTTTAGTTACCATGCCCAACAAGGTCAAGATATAAGGTGTAAAGTCGAAAGTTTATTTCGTTTTTTTACCCGTCTTGAGCAATCTCTCACCAATCTTGAGCAATCTCTCCAGCGGTGTGCGTTCAGACTTGAGCGTTAGAATGAAATCGGACAGTTGAATACCAGGGTTCTATGTGATATGAACCTCATTTTTGAACAAAAGATACATGTAGTAGTGTGACTGGGGAAAATGTAATTTTGTACTATGAAAATAAGCACTGGGGCTTTATATTTATGGAAATATATAACAAATATACATCATGGACATGAAATGTACCCGCAATTATAGAATGACCCAGAGACAGATTTCTATACCTCCATTTTAAGTCCAAATGTTCAAAAAACGCTTGTGTGATGCGGTAAAACAACATGAGAGTGAGTAAATGCAGAACTAACCATTTACAGTTTGGGAATAGTCATTTTGACATGCTTTCTTGTGATTAGAACTGTGATTGATTGCATTGATCATCTGAAGCGCACGCATTGCCAGAACAGAGCTCCTCAAAATGAAAGCAAACATCATTTAAATCACCGTATCAAATTTAGTTTTAGTAATATGATTATTCAAAGCGTTTTAGATGGTTTATTCTTATATGTATAGTGCATTAATAACAGGAGAGGTGGAACATAGCAAGCCCCCGGAGAGTCTAACTGCGTCCAAAATTGGATACTTCCCTACTATATATAGTATGCGAAAAATAGTATGCCAACAGAGTAACATGTCTGAATTCATAGTGTTCGAAAAACAGTTGGCGAAAAGTATGACCTACTACTTCCAGCGAGATTCTGAAGTGCGCATACAATGGACACTTTATTATCCCATGAGGCCACGGGAGAGGATTTATGAATGGAGGTGATGGGACGCAACTGACGCTGGTAGGTCATATGATAACAACAACATGGCAGATGTAGTACGTCCAGATTACATTCATACTACACTCATTCATACTATACAGAAACGCACTTTTTCGTGAAGTTCGTTCAAATTCATATGTAGTACCTACTCACATAGTACGTGATTTTAATGTATAGGGGCAATATAATAATTAAAAAGTAATAATTAAAAAAACTGAATAAACTGATTTATTTTCACAATAAATTTCGTATCGTGAGTTTAGTATCGCCATGGTATCAAACTGTGACACAAGTGTATCGTTACACCCCTATTCGCTATACAAGTTTCCCCTCAATGCTGGTCACAATGTACCGGCACACTGCAGTGTACAAAATTAAGAGGACAAAACTTCTTGAGAGAAACCGTTTGAAGTTGTAATCTCCAGACAGCTGATTCAGTAGCAGCTCTCGGCACACTCACCGTATCCGATGGGAAGCACGATTCTCCAGGTGCAGTCCAAGTTTCCAGGGTAGTTTCCCGGGAAACCCGGGCTCAGGACCACATTGCTCATATCGTACAGACTCCCGCCGCACTTCGCTAAAAAAAAAACACAAGGAGATATAAAAGAGAATGCCAAAGGTGTTTGAAAATGAAAAAACTATGAAAAAGGCATATGGAGAAAAATGTGCCATCTGATTAGAATGGAAAGACATACCAATACAGAGTGGAGGGGGGTAATTCCAGCGACGCACGGTTCCTGGCATACACGTTATGTGAGAATGTCCCTGGAAAGCATAAGATACCCCAGGTGATACAATTTTCTACCAGTGTGCAGGTGAGGCGTACTGTATTTGTGTGTCAGGGCTATGGAAAATCAGCACCATACCTGAAGCACGTATCCCGGCTCACAGCTGAATGACACAACCTCATTCACCATGTACCTGTCGCCATTCTTGATGCCATTGGCTGGGATCACGGGTTCCGGGCAGGTAGTCAGACCCACAGCTAAATGGATGAGAGAAGGCATCGAGATACAGAATCAGCATATTACACCACGGCTCTCAAAAACGGATCAAATTATAGTGTCAGGTATTCCCAATCATTTGAACGCATGTGCTCATTGTAATTTTATGCTGTTTTATATCCACTCGATTTCAGTGCGTAAATTCGGTACCATAATAGACTGCAAGACGTTGCCATGGCAACGGCTGTGGTGTGGTTCATGAGAGCGTGCTTTCTGTATTTCTCTTCTTGAGATATGCCACACGACGGGTGGCTTTGTCACAGTGGTGTGCTTTTTTTCTGTATTTTTGCAAACATCACTCATTGAGTGTTCGTTTGTGATAAAGTTACACTGCATAAATATGTCTGCAAACAAAAGAAGATGAAAAGAGAAAATTGCTTTTGTGATCTATGATGGTCACTGCAACTCAATTATAATAATACATTAATAACAAAACATTAAGAGACAAAGTCAATTAGATCTGAAGGCAAAATTATGTTTCATTGTCAGGCACCATAATGCTAAAGCAGAATTTCTGTTATTTTAGTATCATTCGGATACTATTGTAGTTTTTATTAATAATTTGAACTATTTTGATTTGTATAATTTCCATTTGCATTTTAATTTTGTTGTTTTTTAATGTTTTTTTATATGTCTATATAGTTATTAATTTTTACTTCAGTTTTAGTTATTTTAGTACATCAAGTTGAGAAATTTTGCCTTGGTAACTGGCTAGTATTTCATTTTATTTCAAGTAACAAAATATTTTTATTTTGTTAACTACAATGACCTTGTTGTGTCGTCTCTCAGAGAATGTACTATGAAACTGGGCAGGGAAAGAGCTTATGTTCTAAGAGCTGAGCCAAAGATGACAGCTCAAAGCTGATGGCGATGTGGCAAATTGAAGCGGTTTGCCAAGACCGTTTCTCTCTCACTCCATTTCATCTTTATTCATAGCCCTCCAGTACATCAGAGTCAACATGATTCTTAAAATTTCAACAAAGCTAATGTTGCAGCATATATTAATCTGAGTGGTGTGTGGTGGCCCTCTGCAATGAAAAGGCAAAGTCTCTCTCAGCATTGGAGTTTTTTTATTTTATTTTTAGTTAGTTAAATAAATTCTGTTCCAGTTCCATTTGGTGTTTCTGGGTTGAAGTCAAAAGGAACAGCATTTACCTTACACTAACAAGAAGAAAATAATAACATTTTCTAAAAATAATACTTTCACTTGACATCAAAGTGTGAATGTGTAGAATAAGCTTTACTGACTGCAGAAACTACTGTGGGTTTTTATTATTAATAATATTATTTAGTACATGAAATATGATGCATAAAAAAAAGACATCACAATAAACAAAGTTTCAAAGTTTCGCACTATGTATGAATGTCTTTCAGAAAATAGATATTAAATGAAGTAATATTAAATAAAAATGCAAGAGTTGAATCAAAAATCAAATGAATCACCACGGCAACAAATAAGTAGCGGAAAACTAAACAAAGGAACACATGTGACTGAAAATAAACTAAGTCCATGAAAATGAAACTAAAATCAAAATAACTGACAAATTCGTGACAAATACTACTACTACTAATAATAATACAGTAAAATAGTATATTTGTATACAGAGTATACAAAGTATTTAGACAATTTTTTGTTTGTTACTAGTAACTGTTGGTCTGCTTTTATTATTAATCATTTATTCAGACTATTAGTCATTACATCCCTCAAAAAAACATTGCAAATGTCACCATTAAAGGTACACCTTAATTAAACTGAGAGGTCGCTAAAAATCAGTTCACTCACATATCATGATTTCAAGTAATTTCAGTTTCATTTGTGATGATGTTTCCGTGGTTGAGTTATTAGTGATGTGATTACCGGTTCGGCCCATTCATGCTGATTCACAGACTGGTTTCTCACATGACATTCATGGAAATTATCGGATACTATCACCTTGACAGAGTCATCAGCCAATCATAGTTCAGCTGAGGCTCTGCTTCTTCTCCTGTGACTTTCACCTGTATGTGCTGTTACCCAACACATTCATGCTTCCAAAGCTCAGTGAGAACATGATGACCTTAAGCGGAGACAAAAAATTATTTTACATCTGCTGGTGTCGCTGTTGGACAGTGTTACTTAAAATTACACATTTACACATAGTTTGATGCATATTTATTTTGCTTTATCTTTGTACAGCTATTTTCTCATTCGTTTTTTGGAAAGATACGCTTGCCAGCTTTTCCTCCGCAGAAATAAAAAAATGCCCCTGATTAATCTACTGGAACACAAAGTAAACGAAGAAAAGGGAAAGAGAGTCAAAGAAAGAAAAAGAAGAGAAGCTTATCTGAGGTCACCCCAGGGTCAACATGCCTCTAACTCCTAGAACTCCACATAGCACTTATCTGTTTACTAACCAGAGAGATGCAGATAAGATATTAACTGTATTTACTGGGGCTTATTACACTTTATAAGAGCAGTTACAGTTTTTAATGCTGCTTCTGATGGAGTTCAAATCAGTTTGGCTTTACAACATCAACATACTGTTATATAAGGTTTATTTTAGACCAAAATGTTCAACTGTAACTCCTAGCACTTTCAGATTATCAAATGTTCCATCCATCCATCCATCCATCTATTCTATTCTGTATCTATTTTGTGACTAGTCACATGTAACATTACTACAGCCAGTGCACCCTAAACTGCCCTTTCACAGGCAAGAGAAAGAAACATGGATAAATTGGGCTGTCCCACCGGGAACACTGCCCTCAGAAATGGACAAATGGGACATGCAGAAATTAAATTGGTATGGTGGTTTATATGAGGCTTGGTTTGAGCACACTAAAGGTCACAGTCTGAAAGGCTTTAACACACATACACACACAAACACACACGTTGGGTTTCCATGTTTTGTGGGGACTTTCCATAAACAATAATTTTTATACCGTACAAAGTGTATCTTCTATCCCCTTACACTACCCCTACCCCTACATTTTTTTTTTTTTTTTTTTTTTTTTTTTTCTCAAATAATGATTTATAAGCTGTTTTGCTCAGAGGGACCAAATTTCAGATATTGCCATCTTTGTGGGGGCATTTTGTCCCCATTATGTACAGTTTACCTGGACTGCACGCGCAAACACACACACACACAAACACACACACACACACACACACACACACACACACACACACACATGTACGGTTTTTATACCGTATATTCTATGCCCCTACACTAACCCTACCCCTAAACCTACCCATCACACAAAACTACAGGCATTTTTACATTTTCCTCATGGGGACCTCAATTTAGGTCCCCACGGTGACATGAGTCCCCATGAGTCAATGTGCATTCAGGTTGAAGTCCCCACCGGGATAGAAAAACATGAACACACATACACGCACTCAAACAATGCTGGCAGAGAAACACTGACACTAATGGAACACTGACTACTACTTTTGGTTTGTGTGGGATCTAGGGAAAAAATATTCTAGAGGGAAAAAATACTTTGTCTCTAAAATTCAATACAACAACACTCTTGCTCATGTGACTTATATAATAACTGTTACAATAACTTTGGTTAGGGTATTGACTGAGTTTGACGAATGCAGTCACTTAGACAGATAAATATAATAAAAAACAGAATGAGATGTTGCACGTAAAATGTGGGAAACAGCTAAAATAATTGTGTTAGCAATTAAAAGTAGTTAATATTTTCATATTTTAGCATATTATCTGAGAACAGCAAAGGGTCTAAGCTGTCACTTTATTGATTGTTAAACCCTCAGTCCTGCTGTTCTGTTAATAAGAAAATTATCCAATTATTTGAAACGAAAACTTTAATCATGTCAAAACATTCAGTATTTGCATATGCCACTTGACATTTGTTATCTACACTCCCCCAAAAATTAGGTGGTATCCGAAACCATAATGGATGTTATCAAGTGCACTCATTCAATCCCATAATGCACCGCAATAACAAGTGTACAACTGATGTACACTCAACGGCTAGAAAATACCCATAATGCACTGAGAGGGTCTTGTGAATTCCTCGTCCGCAATGAATTGCGGCACTTGCAGATGAATCATCCATCCGTCCATTTTCCAAACCGCTGGTCCAATGTAATATCGTAATGTCCATTCCTTTTTTAACCGATTAATTGTTTAAATAAGGTTCATACATGCTAGGTTCTATTTCGAGCACAGCCATTCAGTTCTGATGATTTGATTCAGGTGTTTTAAATAAGGAAAACTAATGATCTAATGCAATGAAAAAAGTGTGCTGTTGGCCAGATACATTGTGAGGCCACTGTAGATGACATCAGTAAAAATAAATAAATAAATAAAAATGTATGACTGAAAATATACTTAGAACACAGTTTTTATGAACCATGTAAGGTTGAACTGTGATTCCCATTGTTTTCCAATTTTCTTTGTGCTGGTACTGGCAAACACAAACACCGCAGCCGAGCAAATAATGAGAGCTGGGGTGCACAGTCTTCTGCCTTTACCTGGCAGCAGAGCGGTGAGAGAAGAAAGAAATACGGCTCAATGTGTGTGCACATGTGTGTTCGTGTCCCTGCCATTTGTGTGTTTGCCGGTGAAATATAGCGGCGAGGCTTGCTCTGGACTGTTACCAAGGGCAGAGGGTTCAGGATAATGAAAGCACCATAGTGACATGTTCTATACTCACTTTTGTACTCAAGGTGAAATCCAGCCGCGACGACACTGATATCTGTATGGAAGTGCAGGTAAAGCTGGTTGGAGGTGCTGTTCAACAAGGCTGGAGCTGTTGTACCTGGAAGATAACACCAGAGAGGGGCCGGAGCAGGAAAAGGGCTGGAGTTATCACACACATGGACATTGTGTTCTCATTTCAGCGCTCGCGTACACACACACACACACACACACACACACACACACACACACTCACTCTCTCTCTCTCTAACTAAATGATGAGAGTGTGCACACAGAAACAAAAGGGCAAAGGGAGGTAAGCAGCTGTTAATCATGGCAGGCGGATCACTCTCGTTAAAAGACTCGCTCGTTTTGGACATCAGCCAAATGAAACGGAGTCAAGTAAAAAGGGACGGCAAAAAGGAAATGTTTGACAGGCGTTAGTCATTGAAGTGTGTCGCTATCCTTCCGAGCTCTCATGGGGGGACTTTCATCACAGCTCAGAGGAAAGAGTCACTTATCATCTGACTAAAAAGCAAAACAGCTACTGCCACTCTGGATTCAAAGCAGAGGATTTTCCTTCTGCTTATACATATATGGACAGAGCTAATATAGAGTGTGACATCTTTAATACGTGGAGAAAATGTCATGAATACTACATAACATTCTTAAAGAACATGAAACAGTGCTGCAATGCAACTGCCATAATCTGACATATTTCAGAGTGAAATGGGAGAGAAAATCTGTTGGCCGGGACTTGATTTTATCATTCAGGAATTGGTTTGATTGTAAAATATGGGCGTTGTGTACCAGTCAGGTAATTGGAGGGGTGGATCAAGTTATTACAGTGCACAAGTGCACATATGAACCAATGAAAGACCAGAAATGTGACATTTTCTATAATTTCATATTTTATACCGTTATACTTTTTAGTAATACTTTTTATAGTAAATGTTTCTTTGCACCAAAGTAGCATTAGTTAATTATGCTCTACCCTTTCCCTAACATACAGAATTCAACAGTAGTTTTTGCTACTGAATCATTAAAAAATTCCTGGCAAGTCGCAGAAAACTGAACAGGCACTGATAAGTAAATGTGGGTGGACATGTGCTAAAGAAATGTTCTGGGTTCAATAAAAGTTGTGCTCCACTGACATGTGGCCTGATATCAATTACCACAGAAATAATTCTGAGTCACCCCACAGTTTGTAAAAACAAAGCATCACATATACAGTAATGCTTCTACAGTTGCAGGATAAATGTTATTTATGGTGTAAAAAGATGGACAGCTGTATCTCACAACAACAAAAGAAGAAAAAAAGAAAATAGAAAAAAGCAATGTATCTGCAATGTATCCAACATCTCCAACATCCAACATCTCAGGTTGCTGCAGGCTTTCCAGCTTCTTTTCTCATTTGAGCTTATTTGCTTTCACCCATATTCCTTTTTATCGCCATATGGGAATTAAGGTACAATTCAAATAGTGTGTAAAAGTAAATAAGGCTGAGTAAACAAGTCAACGAATACTGCTTATAGTATTCAGTATACTTAGTATGCCGCCACACAGCGATGAATGCTTAAATATACCCACATGGCCATGGCATGCTCTTAGATATGGAAGCCTGGTTCCACCACAAAATAAAAAAATAAAAAAATCTATGATCAATAAGTTATAAAAACATGTTTTTACATTGCTTTCACTCATCAAAATAAGCAATTTTTCTATGTCCGACTTTACAAGTAATAAAACACACATTTTGAATCAGTTTAATGTAATTTAAGTTGAAATGACTTAAACATCCACACTGATTGTACTCAAAAATTGTACTTAAGAAAAGAAGCTTCCATACTTTCACTACATAGAAAGATTTCTTTCAAACACCTGTAGCATTTATTCATACATGGCTTGTTTATATCTGTACACAAATGCCCAAAATGGTGTCATACAGTTGCCAGGAAATGGTTCCCCGGCATATTTTGCATTTAAAACATCCTTCCCATCTGACTGCTAATATTCCAGTCGATCCAAGTCCAAGTACATTAGACTGATGACCGAAGCCTGAAAAATGCTTCTTTGCGCTTGAATGATTTGACTAATAATTTTTGGATGAAGTTTGACAGCTGTGTAGAGCTCATCCAGTGTCCAGCTATTCAGCAGTCTATCATCTCTATTAGGCACAGGGCAATCTCGAGAAGATCTTAAAACGCTCAGACGAGACTCAGATGAGTTTAAATGGACTTTGCCAGACAGAATATGTTATACTTAAAGTACTGCATCACATTGGTTGCCAAATAGGACAAGGAGAGATGCATCCACACAGATTAGGGGGATTTTGGAAGAAGGATTCTATGTGAAATACATGCCCATGATTCCCTCTAAGATGAGCACTGATGTTGCTCCCGCACACAGAAGGCAGACTCAAAAATGTGCGGGGTAAAAGATGAATGGGCAACCACATTGTCTGTTCATTAAAGGTATGGAACTGAAGCTGTGGGAGATATTGTGTGGAAATGTGAAGCACTGATTAATTTGCAACATGAGGAGCAAATCCTAAAACACTACAGAGGCTACATGTTCATAATGACAAAATAAAAATAATATGTACAGAAATGGACTCTAATTATACAATAATATTAAAAGGTAAGACGTAACATGTACTTACGATAACAGTAAATTAAGCATAAATACATGCATGACTAAACCTAATCCTAACCCTATAGTAGGTAAATGTTGTTAATTAATATTACTCAGTACTTAAATACATAATTATACTGTAACAAGGACACAAAAGTAGTGTAAACAAAATATGATATATAAAAATCATATTACATATAATAATCATGTTTTATCATATTTATGGTTAACATGTATGCATTAGTTATCGATTAGTTTCACAGTAATTATGAAAGTTAGTTTCATAGTAAGTCTCTGGGAGGTATGAAAAAATGTAGTTACTGATTAGCTAATAATGAATTCAACTGCTATTACTTACTAATTCGTTAATCAGAGTTTCATGTTTGTTAATAGCAGTTCCCAGAATGTTCCTGCTGTTGTTCTTCAGCAGATATTCATTCATATTGGAAGAATATTCTAAAGTGTTACCCAAGATTGACATAAATTAAAAAGCCTCCTTTGGAGAAATAGTGATTATATTCTGATCTCAACCATGTTTCATCTTCAGAATCCTAACATGCAGTCAGAATTAGGTAAATAATGACCGATATCTTTTAAAGACACAAAAAATGTGTGCAGTTATAATTAAATTGGTATTTGTTGAGCCGCAATTAATCCTGCATGATGAAAAGTGTGGGGAGACAGAAACACAAAACATATCTGACAGTTTAATTAAGGGTATTATCCTAATGGATTTGTGACTAGAGGAAGAATGAAACGACCGATTGTGATGGGCGAGTGTGCGGGGGATATAAAAGGCGATCACGCAGGCGACAGGAGAGCGAAGAGTGCATTTTAATGGGCAGCCAAACACCATGCCTAATGACGCTGGCTCCTGATTCCCTGCCATGTCTTACCAATGCTCACAAATGACTCCGGGCTTGTATAATTTGGACCATTGAGATCTAAATGAGGGGAAATTACCGTTTTATCATCAAATTCAATCATAGAGTGGCATCAGGTGTCTCGGGAGACCGGGTGAAGATGGTTTAGCATTTAAAGAGATTCTTAGCTTTTGTGAATATGGCTTGGGGAAGGTGAGGAGTGCTAGACAGTGAGAAGTGCCAGTGAACACATGCCTTAGAGCAGCTGGAGCTCCCTGGCTGGGTGACCTTTCACCAGCATGCTAGTGTGGCACAGAGGCGAAGTTCATTACAGCTGTGTAGAAAGTGTAGCTAGAGGCCTGGCCACAATTCTGTCTACTGGGAGAGCCCCAAAAAAGGTTAAGCCTCCTCTCTCAAAGGAAGATCTTGTCCCCTCTTCCTAATCCTGCTGTGTGCTGCTGCCTTTTTATTTTTATTTTGTTGTGTTATTTTTTTATATACTTTTTTTTTAAATTTTATAAATAGCTTTATCGAATCTATCTTTATTTACTTGTTTGCTCTGTTTAACCCTCATTTTATAATTTAATATACAATATAATTGTTTGGGTGGTTGGTGCATAATGTATGGAGCCTTTAGGACATGGTGGTGAAAAGAAAAAAAAAAATGTTAGATGGATCACAAAGAGCTTAAAAGGTTTTGAGTGGGAACTCAAAATTTCTCGAGGGAACACAAAACATTTCCTCCCATCCACCAACATGTCCCTTTAGGGTTCCATAACAATGTGACATTTCAGACTTCTACCATTTTTTTTAATCAATATCGTATTTTTAGGTTTATGATATAACATTTACTATATAATAATATATAAGGGAATGTGTATATCGTAGGACATGTAACTGGTCACTATTTCTGTTTTTCACTATTTTAAATGCTGGTCAGTTTTACATGTTTACGTATCATCACTGTCGGATGGAAACCTTGTATCTCAAAAAAAAAAAAATCATAAATCATTACTATTGGTCACCCTTTTACGTCTATCTGTGGGTTTTGCTAATATTTTACCAATGAAAAGTATTAAAAAGAGCTTGTGACTAAACCTCGTAATTCCACTGGATCCTCAAACTGTTATAACTCCATTCTAACCCATATCTATTGTGAATGAAGTACCACATTATCCCTGCTTGCTTGCAATTCAAAAGTTAATAAAGAACTGGTTCTTTGAATAAGGAAAGAATTTTCTTTACTCAAAAAACACTACATATATAAAGGCTAATGTTTTATGTATTTGAGAAGCAGTGTCTGAGTCCAGAATTAGTTGTTAAGTCATAGCCAATACTGTCTAAAATTGCCTGAGCATAGCGCTTTAACCCTCTGAATCCGAAGAACGCGCCCGCTCGCTTTGCTGGATTTTTCCTCAGGACAGTGTAAAACAACTTGAACATGAACATAACACAGACATGAACGATATGGCTTTACAAAGCTTAAAGTGTCTACTGTTATCTATGTACACTCAAAACTAAATGTTGTGCTTTTCGCTAAATAAAGAAAACAAACAGGATGCGTGTTCTCCCGTCTGTCTCCCTGTGATGCCCACTCTGAAATGCATGTGAAAATGAACTCGGAACTCAAGAAAATTGCCACACTGACATTACAGATATCTCTTTATAAAGCCTGGGATGTCTACTTTTAAATTAGGCATTTATATATAAAAAAAACAAACAAATATTCTCTGTTTATGTAATCTGTATGAAAACGGCGAGAGGTACAGTTCCTCAAGCGGAGCCTCATTAACTGTAATGTGACCACACCCACGCAAAGCGATTCACATGCAAATCGTCCACGAGGAATATCCCCATGACGATACATGTACGACATGGGGATATTTTTATGCTCTATAATATTAAACGCAGCATGTATAAAAGTAGGGTTGCCAACTGTCCCGTATTAGCCGGGACGTCCCGTTTATTGGGCCTAAATGTCCTGTATATGACTGTCCCGATTATTGACTGCTACGCTGATGTAACCACTGACTTTCTGGCTGTTATGCTGAGTCTTTTGTGCGCTCAAGTTCGTTATTTTTAAATGCAGACGCGCAACAAGTGCGCTCAAATAGGCAGAATAATTCGTTTTCTTTCATCTTGCACTGTCCTTGTTTGCACTTTTGCCCTGAATGTCTCTTTTGCACTGTATTAGTTTTTTTTTGGGGTTTTTTTTTTTATTTTTTTTTTTTACCACTGCTCTATGTGTTGTTCTCATGTGTAAATCCAAGTATACACTACTGTTCAAAAGTTTTAGATTTTCTAATGTTTTCTAAAAAAATTCTTCTGCTTAACAAGGTTGCATTTATTTGGTCCAAAATACAGCAAAAACAGTAATAATGTGAAGTATTTTTATAGTTTAAAATAATTGTTTTCTATTGGGATATATATTTTAAAATGCAATTTATTCCAGTCTTCAGTTTCACATGATCGTTCAGAAATCATTGTAATATGCTGATTTGCTGCTCAAGAAACATTTCTTATTAATATGAATGTTTTAAACATTTGTGTACAATTTATTTCAGGATTCTTTGATAAATAGAAAGTTCAAAACAACAGCATTTACCTGAAATAGAAATCTATTGTAACATTATACACTACCATTCAAAAGTTTGGGCTGAGTAAGAGTTTAGTTTTTTTTTGCTGTTGTTGTTTTTTTGAAAGAAATTAAACATTTTATTTTCACAAAGATGCCTTATATTGATCAAAAACACAGTAAAGACATTTATAATGTTACAAAATCTTTTTATTTCGGATAAATGTTATTCTTTTGAACTTTCAGTTAATCAAAGATTTAAACCTCTGGGTTAAATTTTTGATTTATCAAAGAATCCTGAAATAAATTACACAACCGTTTTCAACATTCATAATAAGAAGAAATGTTTGTTGAGCATATATATCAAAGCATCATGTTAGAATGATTTCTGAAGGATCACGTGAAACTGAAGACTGGAGTAATAATAAATTAAATTAATAAATAAATTACACTTCATCATGTATCACATAAAAATCATTTATTTTAAATTGTAAAAATATTTCACAATAATACTGTTTTTATTATTCTGGATCAAATAAATCCAACCTTGATGATCAGAAGCGACTTTCTTTTTTTTTTTACATACAGATCTAAAACTTTTGAACGGTACTGTAGGTCTAAAGTCTTTATGTAAAGAAAATGTATAGTCAGATTACTTTTAAATTAAACATGATTTTGTGAATAAGCTACAAACAATACATTCAATTATTAAGTCTCCTCACATTCATTCTCTATAGTTCCCTCGTTCCCTATTCCTCATTGATATTCAGGCATAAACATTATTTTCTCAAAACTACAAACTTTTATGTACATTTTGCTCACATATTACTGTAGCCCTGTTTGTGCTGAATACAGTGTAATCAGACTTTAGCCATTAATATGCTTTAAAGTAACTGAAAAAAACAAAAAACAAAAAAACAAATGTCAGAGCATGTCAAACTTCTTCAGGGCCACAAAATACCCTTAGGGTCCAGATGGTTAACAACATGAGATTTTGGCCAAATAACAGAAAAACTAACTGAGTGCACATATAACTACAGTAAACTTTATAACCTGTAAGTTAGTGAAAACGTAATGCTATGCACTTACTGCCTCAGGTGCGGCCATTCTAATGATGGACAAAACCGATTTGTCTGAATTTCTCAGAAATGTGCTGTTAAAAACCTCATAACTCCATTTGAGCTTGATTTTGGTAAAAGTTAATAATATAACTACACATGTCCATGTCTGACATATAAAGCCACAAGTTCAACTTTGGCAATGCAGTGTTTAATTATAAAAAAATAGTGTTTCTTTTAATTTTTTTAATTTTATTTTTTTATATATAAATATGAGATCATAAAATATTAACTTTCCAGAAGTATTTCATATTAACTATGAATTACTAAAACAGAAAAAAAGAAACACTTAAGAAAAGTAAGAAAAGGCTAACCTCTACACATTAAAACACAAGCAGTAATTATGGCATTTATAATAGGATACTCATAACATTCCATCTTTCAAACAGTCAGCTTTTTGGTACTGAACATTGTGATAATGAAGTGGGATAGAATAAATGTGGGTGGTGGTTTGCCAACTGGAACTCAAAAGGGTGTAATAATTGATACTGTTAATCAACCAAATGTAAAATGAGGGCATTCATCTGTTATGTAAGGGATGGCACATGGACAGCCTTCCAGGACTGGAGCTAATTTCAGCCCTTCCAAGAATACAGGGGCATAAAACCAGTGGCAGGGTTTGGCTCTCAGTTTTATTGCAATATGAAACCGTAATGAGCTATAAAGAACTACATGATATGCAAATGAGCTGCAGGAGGACTTCTGTAAATCAGATGCTGCATCACTTCAACAGACTATTATTTAAATCAGCAGTTAAAGGGGGATTAATAAAGAAAATACAAACCTGAAAAGCTCCCGAGCTTTGGAGCTGTCATATCGCCACCATCATAGATTTCTAACGAGTCCCAGTTATGCTCGGTGGCAAAGCTCATGACTTGGATCTGCCAAGAAAATGGGGACACGCATCATGAAATGACAAATTTATGTACAATGAAACAATTCATAACCGTAATGGCCATATGCTACACTTTTTATAATCATAAGCATAAGCTCCATCCCCTCTCTGAACCTAAACAGACGGTTTGTGTTAATGTACCTTTAAGACATCAATATGTAAATAGTTTTGATACTGTCATATGTTAATGTACTCATGGATTTTGTTAATAACATGATGATTTTTTGAAAGATCCAATTTTTCAGTTTAGTTTTCATAAATAGTCTGGCTGAACTATGGAAGAAGATGTGCGCTGTGAACATTACATAGTACATTTATCTCTTTACAGTATTTTAGCAAGGAAAATGTTTCATAATTTGTCTTCTTTAGCACAACAAGATGGTATAAAACAGATGTAATTATGTCAGTATTTCTACAGTATCGGTAGTACAAGAATTCTTGTACCTTATTGGTTACATTTCAAAATAAAAAAAACAACAACTATGCATTAACACAAAGTTATTAATAGAAAACAATTAAAGAACACAAATGCAGCCGGATCATTTCCATAATAACCAGTTAGTGTCTGGTTTAAGGCATGCTTTTATGGGGCGGCAAATAATGGCACAAACACCAGTAATTTGACAAGGGCAAACTTTAATAAATCACCTTGTGTGATTCATTTAAATACTCTCTTCCCATAAATGTTGCGTCTGAAAGGGAAACTACAAATGCATATGCAATAAGTTCACTAAGTTAAGTTAACTCTGTCCACACCTTTTCAGCACTATTTTTTCACTGTGTCTGTAGTAAATCCTGACAGTAGTATTTTAATGCCAAACGAGGGTTTATACTGGCGCAAGCTGTTAGTAAATCTGGCCCTGTTTGTTCTATAGCTTTCATTTGCCCTATAATTTGTTCTTTACTTCATTACTGTTTACTTGCCTTAAGTAAAAATGTGAAGCAATATTTGATCAATAGAGAAATACTAGGCTACATTACAATGCTGGATTTGTAGCTGGATAATTAATTTTATGAATTTGGTTGTTCTTTTAATTAATTGTTAATATTATATATTTTAGTTAATATTTATATAATTTTCTTTTTTCCCTTTGTTAAATGTACAGCATTTTTTCCATGTGGTGTCGAAATACCAGACTGTCAGGAATTGTAAAACTATTGTATACATTTTATAAATATACAATTCATACAATGCCACAATCAAATTTATCTTGACTTTCATTTATGACCATGCTCTACATTTGGCATCGCAGATGAATCTTTTACATAAAACAAACACCACTTTGAACCGCATAAATATGTTATAAAAAATTAACTTTTGCAATTCCTTCCCTTTCAGCGTGCAATGGAATCTTTTCCATCTTATGGTTTCAGCAGGTGTAGCTTTACTGCATTTGATGAGTTCACACGTGGCTCTTTTGTACTTGCCTGGATACCGGCTCCTTCTGTAACAATGATTTTCCACACACAGTTCAGGCTGTTCCCATAAGGCTCCGGGAACCCGGGGGAGAGGATGGTACCTCTCCTTTCTGTCAGATTCCCGCTGCATGGAACTGTGGAACAAAACAGAGGCACAATTGAGCTCATGCTGATGATGGAACAGTACAAGTGCCTGAACTGAGTCCTATGAGAAAGGCAGCCGACTCCTCTGACACAAGATGCGATTACGCCTGAGGTAACATGAACCAAAGCCATCATCACCCTGCTAAAACATACATTCTCTGCATGAAAAATGTCTTTCTGGGAACACTTTATGTTTCCCAGGAAACAACTGTATGTCATTTCCTTTGCAAAGACTTATTTTTCTAGCCATAGAAGCCATTTCTAGCCAAATTTACAAATTACGGAAGTAAAATGGGTTGCGTTTTCACATGTTATGTGGTACTTTTTTTCAACATATTAATGATATCAGGCTTTATCCTTGCTGGTAAATCCACTGCCTGTTTTTTTTTCTTCTATTGACGTATGTTAAATACAAACATTTAATTTAAAAAAAAAATGTTTTTCCTGCTTCTGATTTTTGTGGTGGCTCTTAAAAGCATTAAAAAGATTATCGGTGCGATTATCCGAATTTCAATACTGTCTGAGTAGGTACTTATTTGAACTTACTTCGTGGCCGTTAAAAAGTATGTTCTATATAACATGAATATAGGTAGTATTAAAGACCACCTGTGGTGAAAATTAAGTTTTTAATGTTGTTTATAAGTCTATGTGGTGTTTTTAATATGCTTTAAGACAAACAATGAGTAAGTTCATAAGTTAAAACAATTGCTGAGTATTTTCTCCTTAAATTTTTTTTTTTTTTTTTTAAATCACCGGTGTTCCTTACACAAATTACCTTGTAACCAATCACGTCAATGTGCGGGCGGGCTTTAGCATATCACTAAAGAGAAGCCAGGTTATATTTTACTTTTGATATGAAAAATCAGGTACTTTTAACAATATAGCAGGTGAAATGTATATTAAAATGTTATACATAAAGTTAACTATATGCTTTTCTCCACTGATGTTCTAAGTTGTTCAAAGCATTAAGGATCATGGATTTTAAGAAGACAGCATTCTTACTTTAAGATGGAAAATGGAACATGGTTTGTGTAACATTAGCAACACATTATTAGCTGTTTGATAACGTAGTCAAGTAAAAGGCTAATCATATTAATTACTGTTATGTTTCCGATGCTGTAGAGAGCGATACATAGAACGCATTACCATATTCTGATATACTGACTTCTATACGAGCCTGTATAATTCACTCTTCCACTTCTTCTGAATCTGTTTCTGGCATTTCCATAAATGAAATTAGTATTCATAAATTAAACAAGTATTCCCTAAATGAAAAAAAGTTTGTATGAGGCATGAATAATTTTCTTTTTTCACAGGAAAAAAAAACATTTAAATGGAACTTTTAAGGGATTAAATTACTGACTACAGGGGACTTTCAAAAATACTACATCCACCATTTTGTTACTGTCAAGTGACCTACCAGAGTCAGTTGCGTCGCTTCACTGCCATTCATAAATCTCCCGTTGGGAAGTATTCTATTTCAGACACAGAGTATGTTTCCTGTCTGATACATTTGCCGTCATATCACTTGTGAAGGATTGTCATGACATCACTTTCCTGCAGCTTCAGAGCAATTAGTTACATGACATTTATGGCTCAAGCTGTATTCAGGTATTACGGATTGACCTTCAAACAGTGTTTCATGTTGACTTTAATTCATAGATGAAATGGATGAATGTGGAATGATTTTTATGTTGCGGTTAAAAAGCTAAATATATTTAATATCTATTAATATTTAATAGATATCTACCTTTCAGTTTGTAATTCTTATGAAAACTGGGGAATTGAGATTTGAAAGCAGACTGAAATGAGGATGTGCCTTGGGTGTGATAAAATCGTGACAGCACTATAGAATATGGCGACAGCTAAATGCTCCGTATTAAAGCCTGGAGGTTACGGCTTTGAACTGAAGGCTGTGGCCCAGAGGCCCTTGGATTCAGCTTTCATCCCCTTGAGGATGGCAGTATAGAAGGAAATATTAACTAGAGGCCTGACATTTTAAATCCTCATAGAGGCCACTACCATTTCATCCTCCAGCAGGATTCCTAACCCTTATTAGTTACCTCAAGGTTACAGAAGACCATGGGAAACTCACACATTTACATTCTCTATGACTTGAGAAAATACAGGGCTATGAATCATCATCTGAATGATGGTACCTGTTAGCAAGCAAATAAAAGTAACATGGAATTTGTGCTGTCTGTGTTTTTTTTTCTTTTTTTTTTTTTTTCCTATTTCTAACACTCACAATCACAATGAATTTTTTTAGTCCTGAATAAAATATGACTAGCGTGCATTTTCCTTGGATAAATCCAGGCTAGCTTACCTATACAATTTGGGATGGTGTCATTCCACTGTGCCAGAGCATTAGGGACTGCGTGGCACTTGATGGCTTTGGATCCCTGGAGAAGGTATCCAGGGTTGCACTCGAAACGAACAATGGAGCCAGCTGAGAATTCTGAACCAATCCGCCTGCCGTATCTGGGCTCTGGGATGGAGCTGCACTGTGTATCACTGGTGCGTGGAACAGCTAGTGGACAGGAAACAGATATCTAATCAAAATGAGGCAGATGTGCCAACATTGTTACAATATAGTAACAACGTAAAGGCATGTGTGTGTGTGTGTGTGTGTGTGTGTGTGTGTGTGTGTGTGTGTGTGTGTGTGTGTGTGTGTATTAGGGCTGTCAATAGATTAAAAATTTGAATCGTGATTAATCACACTTATCGTGAAATTAATCCTACGCCATTTATATCATTAAACGCATTAATGTTGTCATAATTTGCTATATCCAAAGTAAACAATCAGATTGAAGGGTGATTCTCACAAAACTGCATTTTCTGCAAGCTTCAAGGATCATTGGAGACTCCAAAATGAGGAGTCCATATAATTATATTATATAATACATTTATACACACCTAAGCACCCATGAAAAAAAGGAAAAAAATGAGTTAAAAAAAGTGTATAGTATGTGTACAGAGCAACAACAGCGAGATTCATTTTAGAGGTCAAGCTGCGATACCGAACAGGACCACACGGAGGCGCCAAAAACACTGAATAAACCTACGATTACTAATCACAACAACGTACACGTGACAAATGAAACATTCTCCTTCCTGAGTGTGTGTGGAAACAACGCGAATGTACTGTGTGTCTGTACATGAATGCAGCGTGAGATCAGCGATCGAATATACACGGTTATGCACATACACGGTTTGTTGCATCAGACACTCACGCGCTTACTGTACGACTCCGTTACGTCACCAAAATTGTGCTGTTCAGAAACAATCGCAGAATACGTCAGAGCTCGAGTTTTAAAGCAAAGCACAAACTGGAACGAATAATTCACTAAAAACGCAATGTGAGTCTGTTCTCTTTGATGTGTGAGATGTAACCAGCCTGGCCTTCTTTACATTAGCGCTGTTTTGAATGAATTTGATTACTGGATCACTGAAAACTTTCCCAGAGTTTAACGTCTTTAAATGGCCTGATCACAAACAGAGAAGCAGAATCAAGTTAAAGAGTTAAGTCGGGTGCACACTGTGCGATTTTGGCCACGATTTGGCCATCTGAGACAAATTTAGCAAATCCTAAAAGATTCCACTGATCCTAGGCTAAAATCTGAAGTCTTTGATCGTTAGTTTGACATGTTCACCGGCAGCCGATTAATGACCGCTGCGATCAAATTTTACCTCAGACGAAACTCTGGCAGTGTCAGAAGATTTGGTGCACAGTCCTGCAGTGTGACTTCTCTTATGACAACCGTCAAATTATCTTCGTTTTTCAAGACAAACTATGACCAAAATGAGCGCTAGAGATTTCTTTGTAGCCACCATTTCAATCCCGCGTGTAATGCAGCTCACTGTCACCGAACGCGTCATTCATTGAGGATATAAAACTCCGGAGTTTTCTTGCGTGCGTCCGCGCGCCTCAACTATCGTTCAGTCTGACATTAATGACAACTTAGATCTTACAGTGTGACATGGCTTACAGCAAGGATCATGTTCGTACAGTCTAACAAGAAAAAATCTGACAAAGAAAGGACTATTATAAATCGCACCTTTAGGGAATGGATATTTCCTCCTAACAGGGTTACAGGTGCTTTAACTTAGATGCTCAGTGTGATTGTGATAAACTCCCGACTTCTAACATCATATAACTGCGTGACAAAAATTACGTTAATGACGCAGCTTCACGTACTTCTGTAATTTGTTTGCGTTAATTGTGTTAAATTATTTTAAGGCATTAAGGACTTTAAATTAATCGCATGCGTTAACTCGTTAAAGTTGACAGCCCAAATACACACACACACACACACACACACACATACACACACACACACACACACACATATATATATATATATACACACACTCACCTAAAGGATTATTAGGAACACCAAACTAATACTGTGTTTGACCCCCTTTCGCCTTCAGAACTGCTTTAATTCTACATGGCATTGATTCAACAAGGTGCTGAAAGCATTCTTTAGAAATGTTGGCCCATATTGATAGGATAGCATCTTGCAGTTGATGGAGATTTGTGGGATGCACATCCAGGGCACGAAGCTCCCGTTCCACCACATCCAAAGATGCTCTATTGGGTTGAGATCTGGTGACTGTGGGGGCCATTTTAGTACAGTGAACTCATTGTCATGTTCAAGAAACCAATTTGAAATGATCCGAGCTTTGCGACATGGTGCATTATCCTGCTGGAAGTAGCCATCAGAGAATGGGTACATGGTGGTCATAAAGGGATGGACATGGTCAGAAACAATGCTCAGGTAGGCCGTGGCATTTAAACGATACCCAATTGGCACTAAGGGGCCTAAAGTGTGCCAAGAAAACATCCCCCACACCATTACACCACCACCACCAGCCTGCACAGTGGTAACAAGGCATGATGGATCCATGTTCTCATTCTGTTTAGAGTCAAATTCTGACTCTACTATCTGAATGTCTCAACAGAAATCGAGACTCATCAGACCAGGCAACATTTTGTCCAATTTTGGTGAGCTCCTGCAAATTGTAGCCTCTTTTTCCAGAGTGGTACCTGGTGGGGTCTTCTGCTGTTGTAGCCCATCCACCTCAAGATTGTGCATGTTGTGGCTTCACAAATGCTTTGCTGCATACCTTGGTTGTAACGAGTGGTTATTTCAGTCAAAGTTGCTCTTCTATCAGCTCGAATCAGTCGGCCCATTCTCCTCTGACCTCTAGCATCAACAAGGCATTTTCGCCCACAGGACTGCCGCATACTGGATGTTTTTCCCTTTTCACACCGTTCTTTGTAAACCCTAGAAATGGTTGTGCGTGAAAATCCCAGTAACTGAGCAGATTGTGAAATACTCAGACTGGCCCGTCTGGCACCAACAACCATGCCACTCTCAAAATTGCTTAAATCACCTTTCTTTCCCATTCTGACATTCAGTTTGGAGTTCAGGAGATTGTCTTGACCAGGACCACACCCTTAAATGCATTGAAGCAACTGCCATGTGATTGGTTGATTAGATAATTGCATTAATGAGAAATTGAACAGGTGTTCCTAATAATCCTTATATATATATATATATATATATATATATATATATATATATATATATATATATATATATATATATATATATATATATATATATATATATATATATATAAAAATGTATAATATAAAATCGTACCTTTCACAAAAAATAAATAAACAGATTGTTTCCAACTTTGATGATAACAACAAGAAATGTTTCTAGAGCAGCAAATCAACATATTGGGTTGATTTCTAAGGAATCATTTGACTATAAACCCTAACCCTAATACTACTAACACAACCCTTAAAGGAGACTCAACTCACAACTGATTTCAAATGAATTTTACATTACCATGTTGCTAAGCTAATGGCTCAATACTTCAATCCAACCCATAATAATAATAATATTTACAGTAGGAGCCATTTATTGGGTAAAGTCCATTTCTATTTTTGATAGTTTAAAACAGTGACATTTTTTCTATCCTTTTCAGTATTGAATTCATTAAAAACATTTCTGTCTTGATAATAGCACCTATATGTCGCTCTGAAACCATATTTGTAACCTACTGTATGTTTCCCGGTGCAACAGTGTACACTGTGACTATTTTAGCATTCTTTTTATAGTACACACACACACACAGACACACATACATATACATATATATATACACATATATAGCAATTCATACTTCATACAATTCATACACGTATATATATATATATACGTATATATATATATATATATATATATATATATATATATATATATATATATATATATATATATATATATATATATATATATATATATATATATATATATATATATATATATATATATATATATATATATATATATATATATATATATATATATATATATATATATATATATATATGAGCATCTTCATGACCCTAGCACAGAGAACTTTGCTGGTTTTGCTGTTTTTGTTTGCGAACATTGTAGCAACTTTGGTTCTTTTTTTCTATTTCTGCCTTAACTTTCATCTGACGGCTGTGGATATATAGGAAGAGGCTGGTAGGACCATCCACCATCACCTGGATGCCTCCATGAGCCAAATGAACTGTCCTAACTGTCAGAGAACATTTCTCATACACCCGCTGTTCTCTCTGTGCCCATTGCTGTACACTATAAAACGGTGAGGAGATATATAAAGAGACATAGCAGGCTTGCCGCAGTCTGCGCTATGTGTGTGCAAGCACGCTGATGCGGCCGTGAAAGATTCCTTTTGTATCTTTTTATAAGGCAACTGATCAAGGGAGTTAAAAGGCGTAATTTATACACTCTTTTATGACATATTTTAAAATGAGGGAAAATGCCTCACATGCCCTGCGGCACCCTGCTGCTGTCTGGGAAATTTTAAACGTCAGGGGTAAGTCATTTAAAGGAACAGTTTAGCAAAAAAATGTTTTACTCACCCTGATAAATAGCTCACCCAAAAATGCTTTGAAAAAAAATTATTATAATTATTATTTTAAATAGCACTAATAGCAAACATTAATAGCAAACCAAAAAAATTAAAGAAAAAGAAAAATTCTCAAAGCATAAAACTAAAACTGCAAGGCAACTCTCAAAATACTCATGAGAACAGTGTATAAATTAGGGATGCAACAATACAGTTAGTCCACGGTTCAATACATACCTCGGTTTTTAACCACAGTTTTCGGTTCGGTATCAGTTTTTTGCTATTTTATTCTTAGGCGACAGGAACAGAAAGGTTAAGAAAAAAAAAAAAAAAAAAAAAACTTATATATATATATATTTTTTTATTGCAATACTCTTTCTCCTTACTTAAACTTTACTTAAAAAAAAAAAAAAAAAAAAAAAAAAAAATTGTACACATTCCTAGTGTATTGTATAATATAAAATAAATAAAGATTTACAGTGGCCGCTCAGAGGTGTACAGCAGCATTTAAGTATGAAATTGAATGAATAAATGTAAAATTAAAACTCTACATAGTCTTCAATATAAAATATACATTGATTCTTATTAAAGCTACTGTATTAATTTTTTTAGGTTTTTCTTTAGGTTTTTTTAAGTTTTTTTGTCAAGAGCAGTGAGTGATTTTCTCTTTGTCATTAAAGGGATAGTTCACTCAAAAATGAAAATTCTGTTCTTGACTACTCGCACTCAAGTTGTTTTAAACCTGAGTAAAGTTATTTCTTCTGTTGGACATAGAAGAATGTTGGAAACCAAACAGTTGCTGGTCCCCATTGTAGGAAATAATAATATGGAAGTCAATGGCTACCATCACCTGTCTGGTATTCAACTGTCTGTGTTCAACAGAAGAAATGAATACAGGTTCGGAACAACATTAGTAAATAATGACAGAATTTTAGAGGTGAATTGTCGCTTTAAGGACAAGTGGCAGCATGTTCACTAGGCTGAGCTACGTCAATTTAAGACCTGCACGCATCTAATATACAGACACGCCGATTTTACTTTCACTTTAGACATAACCGACTGTGTTTATGTTAACCTTGTGTGTATTTGACAGTATTAGCGCAGTAAGACTGCCTAGTCTAGTAATCACGTGTTTGACAGGCTTTTAGTGCGCATGCTCAGCACGCAAATTAAATGTATAACCGGCAAGGCTTTAAAACGCATGCAAATAATGCACTTTCGTCATTGTGAATAACTATAGTGTTCCGTGAGTATAACTCTCTGACACCAGCATTGCAAGCGTGGCTAAACACCCCCTAACTTTAGTGCATAGTGATTGGAGATTTTCTCATATCAGTGCGTAGACTCACAGGCACACTCAACAGAGCCAAAATAAACTGAGAGAAATATTTCAAACGGAGAGAAATAAAAACAATTAATTCAATGCAAAACCGAAAAAAAAAAAACGCAATTCACAAGCGCGTATTGAACCGTGAATGCCATACCGAACGGTTCAATATTATATTGAGAATTGCGGCATCCCTAGTATAAATCATTCTCCCATTCGGCTTTACTCAGAGCTAAATGCATTACAAATTATATCAAGTTCAAGCCCCTTCCTGATTTGACTCTATTGTGTATTGGTTATGACATTGTGATTGCACTGTTAACTTCTCTGTGTGAAATATAAAGGCTATTTCCCACAGTAAGTGGGCTTAGGCATACTGATCAGCAGGCCGTCCCTACACTTCACAGCCGTGATTTCACCCTATACACGCTGCCAATATATATACGACGGAAGGCTAACTGAATGTTTCGGAATTGAAGATTAAAAACAAAGCCTTGGCTCTGCACGATGACCTGTTATTGACTGAGAGTTGAGCATGTGCTTACCTTGGTAAACAAAATGGAAACCTTTGGCAGATGGCCCGCTTTTTGCGCTGAATCTCAGCATGATTTGGTTTGAGGTGGCCAAGGGCAAGGTTTCTCCTGCAAAAACACAATATGGCAGACATTAAAATCTCTCAGAGTTGCTTGTGGAGGCAAATGCGCTACAACAAACTGTAGCCTTAAGGTAGCGTACATGATGAATGGCTTAATAACTCCAATCAGCCTCTGGGGCAAAGGGTGGGCCTAAAACTGATGGATACCCAACGAAATACTCAAGCTGTCTTCAGCATGTTCATAGATACAGTTGGTGAATTGGTTGGTGAAAAAGAAAATCCCCAACCGAAAGGTGGACTTACCCTTGAGCTAAACTATTTTTTTCCAAAATCAAAGTGTACTGTTATAAAGTTGTATCAAAGGAAGAAACAAAGTGCTGATATAGATGGCAACTGAAACATTACAGTTGAGTCTAGAGGATTAAACACTCTAACTATGAATTGAGTGGCCTGTCAAGATTTCTGGCCCACTACTCACAAAGCTGAGATAGAAATTATATGAATTTACAGCGCTTCCCATGGGAATATAGTGTTGCACAGCAGACCGTGAAGATATACAGTATAAAAATGCCATACAAACAGTTTGTGTCCAATGACCGCCATCAATCCTGCAAATACTGTAGAATTAGCCGTGATTTTCTTGTTCTTGGCATTTTATTACCTTTCACTCAATAATACATATAATAATTCAGCAGGAAGCTGCAAAGATAACATTTTCTTTTAGAAAGTATTAAACAAGTCTGGAACCAAAGGGGAAAAACGGCAACATGGATCCAAGATTTAAGATTTAATCTTGACATAAATACAGTGGTCCCGAAAAGCATTTGAACACTTAAGCCACACTTAAAATGTCAATAAATAAAATAACAAAATATCAAACCAAGCAGCATTCATTTTAAAAGAAGACAGCAAAAACATTTATATTTTGACACTTTCTTGCTGTCAGACGTTAGTGGATCATGTTGATAGTTAATGTGATTCTCTACACCTGTGGTTTCTCTGATAGGACACCTCTATGAACTTGAAGAAAAAAAAAAAGTTATTGCAAATATGGCTCAAGTTTGTTAAATATGGGAAACTGAAATTCTTTCCTGAGATTCCATTTGCTTTTATATTGTGTTGTCTATTGCAATTACATTTTTTTTCTTAGATTTAATTTCAAAACAGATCTAGGCAGTATTTATCAGAACTTGTTTTTCATTTTAATCTTCATTATTATTCAATTTAAAGAGTATTACTCGTTCATCTTCGGGACAGGAATGAAGATCATTTTAATGAGTGTTACGCGTAGCGTTTGAGCTTCCATAAGAGGTTTGTTCTCGCATGTGAAGTATGTTCGGTTGAGCTTCTGTTTATGTTCGCTGATCAATATTTATATGTGAATAAAAATACATTCTGTTCGTCATATAAAGTGATCATGTCTCTTCAGAAAATTTGGACTAAGTGGTAGTTGTGTAGCTGTCAATGGGAGGACAGAAATCACTCAGATTTCATTCAAAAATATCTTCATTTCTGTTCTGAAGATGAGTTTTGAAACGTTGAGTAATTGATGACAGAATTTAAATTTTTGGGTGAACTAACCCTTTAAGTTTTGATTGTTTTAGTTTTATTTTACTTATTTTTAAGATAATTTTATTGGATATAAAATTCAGACTGTTGTTGGAAGAAAAAGCTAATTAACATATACTGTAGATGACCCCAAAGTCCAAAACTGATTTCATGAGGTCTTTCGGCGTAACTTATGTGTCCAAATATGTTTATTTTTTATTTTTAATGATTTAGTAAAAATATCACTTGCAAAAAGAAGACTTATGTTTGCTAGAGGCTGACGAAGTGCATGTTCACTGTGTATACTGTATAACAGAAATTTGAAACAATAAAAACAAATACAAAACTATCAGCAAACGCTTGCCAAAAATGATACTTCCCCCTGTATTTTCCCTTCCGGAAAGTAGCTATTAAACCTCACTTGAGACCTCGTTCACTGCTCAATTGTCTGCACAATTGTCTTTTCACTGATTTAAAAAGCCATATATGCCCGTTTGCTTCTTTTCAAAGGGTTCTGTGCATTTCAAAGCAAACTCAAAGCAACAAAACTGGGGTGAATGTAAAGCTATTACTTACCGGAATGAGACCCAGCCAGGGAGCTTAGCAGCCTAGAATTCTGATTGGGCCCATCAAATAACTCAACGGAGTCGTTCATGGCTGTCTGGAAATAGGCAAATTGCCCAAACACCACTGAGGAAACAAAATGAAACACACTGAGCGTGTTACTATCATCACCACTGCTGGGAAGAGACACTAACAAAAGAAGTACAATGAGTTAAGAATAAGTCACATCAATTTCCCATAGACACTAGTGTTTCAGGTTGATGGTTTTATAAGTGTTCATATGCAGTCTGCACAGAAGTATAACCTAGTCACATCAGCCCCATCTAGATAAAGTGGCACATGAGATTAAATTCATTACAATAGAATATTTTGATTACAGAAATCATGCCGTGAAATTGTGAATAAACTGTAAACTCATACCGCAGAACAGCACTTATAGTACTGCGGCAGCTCTGTCCTGAAAACAAATGACAAAGCTATGTGGGAATCAAGAGTCGGGTCTTTGCTTGTGATTGACGAACAAATGACTGAGCTGGTTCTTTTTTAATGAAATATTCCAAATGACTCACAAATCAAACACATGGGTTGTTAACTTAGTACAAATAATTAAAGGGGATATATGTAGAATTCAGAAACCATTGTTCTTAGTGACACTGGTGGCCGTAAAGTGAACTGCTGCGGCCAGCAACGTATTCAAGATTCAAGAGTTTTATTTGTCACATACACAGTTATATACAGACTATACAACTGGCAGTGAAATGTAAACAGGTCCGCTCCATGAACAGTGCAAATTCACAGTTAAAAACACAAGGGGGAAATTATAATAGAAATAGAATAAAAGTAGTATATATATATATATATATATATATATATATATATATATATATATATATATATATATATATATATATATATATATATATATATATATCTGTAGAATTATAAATAAATCAAGTAGAAAAAAATAAAATAAGTGAAGTAAACTGTGCAGTGAGTAAACTGTAGACTTATAAATATGTGGTTAACAAATGTACAAAGAAGTATAATGTGCAAACAGGTTTATAACAGGTTGTTACACAGTACCAACGAGAACAGAAAGTGCAGTGCAATGTCAGTATATCGATGGTCACGTGATGTTAGGTGACTGAGTTCAGGAGTCTGATGGCCTGGGGGAAGAAGCTCCTCCTGAGTCTCTCAGTTTTGGCCATCAGGCTTCGGAAGCGCTTACCAGATGGCAGCAGCATGAAATGAGGGTTTGCAGGATGATTAGAGTCCTTGATGATTTTAGTAGCTCTACTTTTGCAGCGTTTGGTGTAGACGTCCTGCAGAGATGGGAGAGCTGACCCTGAGATACGCTCGGATAAGCGCACGACTCTTTGCAGTCATGACTGGTACTGTTCCCATACCACGCTGTGATGCACTGAGTTAATACAATTTCTATCGCCCCTAAATAGAAAGTTTTCAGGATAGCTGGTGAAACCCTGAATTTCCTCAGCTGGCACAGGTGGGTACAGTCTTTGCCTGGCTTTTTTAACCTGTGTCTGAATGTGAGCAGTCCAGGTCAGGTCCTCGGAGATGTTTACACCCAGGTACTTGAAGCTGCTCACTCTCTCCACTGGTGACCCGCTGATCATGAGAGGGGAGTATGTCCGTTGCTGTCTCTTCCTGAAGTCCACAATCATTTCTTTGGTCTTGCCAACATTCAGAGAGAGACAGTTGTCCTGGCACCATGATGTTAGATGCGCCACCTCGTCCAAGTATGCCGTCTCATTGTTGTTGGAAATGAGGCCCAGGACAACAGTATCATCAGCAAATTTGATGATAGAGGTGGAGCTGTGTGTGGACAAACAGTCATGTGTGTAGAGATAGAAGAGCAGGGGACTCAGGACACAGCCCTGTGGAGCTCCCACACTCAGGGTGATGGAGGTGGAGGTGGACTGGCCTATTCTCACCACCTGAGGCCTGCCAGTGAGGAAGTCCTCAATTCAGGCCGAGATCCAGGAGTTTGGCGGGTTAGCTTAATGGGAACTATGGTGTTAAAGGCTGAGGTATAGTTAATAAATAGCAGCCTTACGTAGGTTCCCACTTTTGAGCCTTTGTTTGTATTCAAGTGTGAGGAAAATGGCGGCATGATCCGATTTGCCGAAAGCTGGAAGTGACCGCGCTTTATAGGCGTTCTTAAACGGAGAGTAGCAATGATCCAGCGTGTTTGCTCCTCGTGTAGGACATGAGACGTGCTGGTGAAAGTTTGGCAAGACTTTCTTTAGGTTTGCTTTGTTGAAATCGCCCGCGACGATGAACGCTGCATCGAGGTGTTTGTTTATGACGCTGCTGGCAACATCATGAAGGCCAGATAAAGCCAGCCCTGTGTCTGCCTGCGATGGAATGTAAACGACGGTGGCGACGACTCCCTCGGCAGATAGAATGGGCGGCAGATGATTGTTAAATGTTCCAGATGAGGCGAGCAGGACCGCGAAAGAATGGTGATGTTCCTGGGGTCGCACCATTTCTTGTTGATCATGAAGCATACTCCACCGCCTTTGGATTTACCAGCCTCGGCTGTTCTGTCCATCCAAAAAACAGAGAAGTTCTCCGACGGCATCACAGCTGTGTCCTGGACCGCGGGCGTGAGCCATGTTTCGGACAAACAATAGATGTTACAGTCTCTCATGTCCCGTTGAAAACTTATCCTGGCTCTAAGATCGTCCATCTTATTTTCCAAGGATTGGACATTTGCGAGCAGAATGCTCGGGAGAGGTGGGCTGAATGCCCTTTTTCTCAGTCTGTTGCGGATCCCAGCACGTTTCCCACGGTGTTTCTTGATTCTTCGCCGTCGACTCTGGCCATTGTTCAACTCGGCGTTCCGAAGAATCTCAGATGGCCACAGAGGATCGGTGAAAGTGTCCTGAAACAGTCCAGTGAAGAGGTGACCAATGTCCAAAAGAGTTTTGCTGTCATAGCAGATCAATGCAGATGATAAGTTTGTAAAAATTGAGAGCAAAAGAAAGTAAAATAGTAAATAAAAGCACAGTCTTCGCGGAGCGACCTGAACGGCGACCGAACACGGCGGCGCCATCTTGGAATTTTTTTTTTTATTGCTTGTGCTCGCACTTGTGCACATGTAATGTACTGAATGTGAAGAGAGTGACAAGACTGAGGGTGTGTTCACACTTGGCATGTTTGGTTAGATTAAAATGAACCCTGGTGCGATTGCTCTGTTAGTGCAGTTAGTTTGAATAAGTGTGAACGCTGCCATCTGAACCCTGGTGCGCAATGTTGCCCATCATAGTTTGGTAAAGGCATCAGAACCACGTCTTCTCACAGCAGATCTTTGTTTGTGTGTGTGTGATGGAGGGATTCCTGTCGCTGTTTTGACAACTTTACACATTTTATAAGCTCTTCATGAGTTCTCGGCTGGTCAAAATACCATTATATGCAGGCTATGCACACTCAACAAGCGCATTTAGTCGAGCACAGAGCATTGTTTTGGATGGTCGGTAAGTTCCATTGTGAAATATATGTAATAAAAGCAGAGCAATCAGGTTGTGAACATATCCCTATGCCTTCAGATTCGGTATCTTTAGGTTTGGTGTTAAAATGCCAATATGAAGTCTAAGTGGACCTGGACTAAGAGTGTGTTCACTTGGCTCAAAAAAAAACAAAAAAACATTTAGTCCTAGTCTGTTTAGCATTCACATTGCCATTTTAACACCAAAACATTCAAAATGATGCTGTGTGCTGGGCTACATGTGTGTAGCCTACATATAATGGTATTTTGATCAGCTAAGAACTCATGAAGAGATTATAAAAATATCTTAAAATGTAAAGGAATCAAAACAGCAGCAGGAATCCCTCTGTCACACACAAACAAACCCAATCTTTTCAGCTGTCTCAGTCTACTTGTTTGTGTGCACACCAGTGTTCGGATGGCAGTGTTCACACATTCAAATGAACCGCACTAACAGAGCAATCACACCAGGGTTTGTTTTAGTCGAACCAAACATGCCAAGTGTGAACACAGACGCCGACCATGCTGCTGAGAGCAACATTTAGATGAATATGTAAATATGAGCTGCACGTTTTTCTCTCAATGACAAAATAAACATACAACAAAAAATTACAGTGGTGAGAAAGTAGCAGTTAAGAAAGCATCTGATCATAGCAAAAGCTCTGCAATGCACCAGCATCATGTCGAGAGATGAGGTAAATAAAATTACACTATGATAGTTTGATTATAAATATACATTACAGTAAAGAATGGCTCTTTAGGCATCATAGAAAGGAAGAGAGTCCTTGACATAACAGTCAGTCTAAAAGCTTTCATAGACAACCTAAAAAGTCGAGGTTGTCGTTTTTATTCTTTACAAGCTGTTGGCAATGAAAAGCCCATTAATACATGGAAATTCATATAGATCCTTTAATGCATAGTTTAGTTTGTTGTTCAAATAACAATGTATAGTAGCCAAGAAATCTAGATGCACCCTAGCGGCAGCAAATCTAATTGGCAGCCAGGGCGTCTAGCAACTGGCTTGCGAGCTGGAAAAACCAAACTCTGGTTAGGCTAATTACATCGTGTATAGAGTCAGTGGGCAGGCTTAACATAATGACAGCAGAGTTGCAGCAGTTCTGCGTGCTACTTGAAAACAAAGAAGCTAGTGAACAGCGGTCTTTTGAATCGGCTTTGGCCACGACTCTGGAAGAGCTCTTGTTGTTAAGCTTTTCTGTGAGAAAAACGGGACTGTGAGAAAAGAACGGCACTGAAGTCATTCTTAAAAAAGGAAGATGTGTTCTGAGTTTTGCCGACCAGATACGGCAAAAGTTTAATCTATCAACTATCTCCACTTTACCTTCTTCATTGCTCTGGTTGGTTGTAGCGCTATCCTATTGCATGCAGAGGGAATTTGAAAGACAACTGTTTATCTCGCCCCCCAGATTGAGATCTGCCAACGGTGTGTTCCCAGACCCAACATCTAGATGTGGGTCTGGCTTGTCAGGCTAAATGTATAGTTGAATAATCAGAACATTTGTGTGTTTTCACTGCTAGTGTACATACAAGTACAAGAGTGTTAAAGTCCCAGTGAACCGGAAGTAGCAAGTGAGTTTCCTTTCAGTCGGTCACGTTCGACGTACGTCGGATGTCACCGACGAATTGGGATCACTTCAGGGAGCCCCTATCAGCTTCGAGATCTAGAGAACAGGCCAATGAGAATTGGCGTGCGAGATTTGCATCTCACGCTCTGCCCCGCAGTGCGGGTATAAGCGGAAGCGAAATGCAGCGCACCTTTGTTTTACACTGAGGAGCCGAACTATTGACTCGGCCTGCAGTGATGGTACAGCAATTGTGGCGACGGGACGTACATCTCCGTTCCCTCCTTCAGGGAACGAGGGTTACCATATGTAACCAAGACGTTCCCTTTCAGTTGGTCACGTTCGGCGTACGTCGGACGTCACCGACGAATTGGGATCCCTTTGGAACACGCTACAGTTGCTACCACTTCCAGCGGCCTGAGAGAGCCCCTCAGAAATTCACGCAGGGAGAGTCAGCTGCTGTTCCGCAAGACCCACTCAGCAGACTATTGGATAACGCTGGGAAAGCGTGCCCCTGTTGGTTCGGTGAGGGTGTTCCCAATGGTGAGTGCATACACAGGCTGCACTACTCTCCTGTGTTTTGCCGCGGTCATTCCTGGGTGCTTCAGCACATTTAAAAGAGCACATTTTCTTCTAAAAGAGCAGCGCGGGTGTGACACTGCGTCTTTTTCAAGACGTAATTCCACCCGTGCGTTTCTGGACGCGGTTGTTTCCTGTCCTTGTTAACGGCCACAAGCCGTCTCACATAACTATGTTGAGATTGCGTTTGTGGGTGGTCCATGTTTTCTCAGGAGAACGGGATCACGTCGGCGCGCTGTTCATCTCGCCTTCCCCGTGACACAGTCATGCTGAGACTGTGTTCGTGGGTGGTTCATGTTCTCTCATGAGAGCATGACCACGTCAGCACGTTGTTCATCTTACCCTTTTCATAAGGGTTTGAGTGTCTGGTGAGCCGTGTGCCGTCTCACGGCCACGCTCACTATCTCGCATGCCTGCTGGTAGCTTACAAGTGGGATTCTGGTCCTAAAAAATCTATAAATAAATAAATAAATAAAAGAGAGGGACCTAGCATTTCATTTGGGTCGCTCCGCGAAGACTGTGCTATTTTACTTTCTTTTGCTCTCAATTTTTACAAACGTATCATCTGCATTGATCTGCTATGACAGCAAAAAGGACAGATGTCAATCGCTGCATCGGAGAGAGGGCTGTTACGTGTTGAAAATGAAGATGAGGCTGAGATTCCCACTATAATAGTGGATGTTTCATGCTGAATCAGATTCATACTTGACAGTCATGCTTCCCCGGGTGGCTGAGGCATAGCGCAACACATAAATCGTCTTGCCCGCCCCTTTGCCTTTTTCCCGGATGTGCATTGGAAAGCTTTAGCAGTGTGGAACCGCTTAGCACCAGAAAATGGACCGCCAAAGGGGCCATAGCCTGTATAAAGTTTTCCTCTCTCTCACTACCCTCATCAGGTGGGGTGGCAGTGCCACTGGCAGGCCGCCTCTGCCCAGCACTCTTCGTGCATAAGGGTAGTTCTGAGCTGAGGTTGAGCTGCGCACAGTGACTGTTTTATATTTAAAGTCACAGCGCTGGCCCTCGGCCAGGCGATGTCCAGAAACACCCCTCAGTCTGCTCGTCGCCATGGGGATCGGTCCTACGATGCCACCTGTCTCAGCTGCCAGTCAGTGGGGACGGGTCACCCGGATTTGGTTAAGAGCTGCTCTTCCCCAGAGGAGGGCTGGGTGGAGAATCATTGGTAAATTCTGTTCCGCCACTGGTGTCAAATACAGCCAGTGGTACCCAAATTCTAAAGAGCAGTTCCAATACCTCTGGGTGCCAGGAGAGTGCACTTGGCGGTGTTCGACGCTTCCATGCCTCGTCATCCTCAGGCGCCTCTCCTATCGCCAGCAGGGGGTGCCGGCTGTGTCTGGGGCGCACACAAGCGGCCACCCCACACTCGCGCACCCCCTCAGTGGAAGCAGGTAAGTGTTGCACAGCACACTCAGACCCCACCTTGGGCCGCTATCATGCCGTCCGTGTCGGGTCCCTGCATGCCGCTGCGCTGCCCCGCTGCAGGCACATCTGTGGTGCCGTTGGTCCTGCTTGCACGGTTCCTGGGAGCCTGGCTAGCGCTCCCAGCCCGTCTTGCTGGCTCATCCGTACCATCAGACTCGGCTATGCGATTCAGTTCGCCCGGCGTCCCCCCAAGTTCAGGGGCATCCACTTCACCTCCATGTCGAAGGAGAATGCCCCTGTGCTTCAGGCGGAGATCGCGGTCCTACTGGCGAAGGACGCGATAGAGCCGGTCCCTCCAGCCAATATGAAGACCGGCTTCTACAGCCCGTACTTCATTGTGGCCAAGAAAAGCGGCGGGTTACGGCGGGTATCAGTCCCTTCACAGGCTGCCGTTCAGGATGTTAATGCAGAAACGCATCTTCAGGTGCGTCCGTCCCCAAGATTGGTTTGCAGCGATCAACCTGAAGGACGCGTACTTTCATGTCTCGATTCTCCCTCGACACAGACCGTTCCTACGCTTTGCATTCGACGGACGAGCTTGTCAGTACAAAGTCCTACCCTTCGGGCTGGCCCTGTCACCCCGTGTCTTCACGAAAGTCGTGGAGGCGGCCATTGCTCCCATGAGGGAGTGTGGTGTTCGCATTCTCAACTACCTCGACGAGCAAACTCTGCCCCTCGCAGAGGATCTCTTTTCTCACTCGGTCGCCCGGACAGCGCGCCTCACAGAGGAGCGCGTCCAGTCAGTGTTGAACTGCGTGAATTCGTTCAAACACAGGATAGCGGTACCACTGAAACATTTTCAGAGGCTCCTGGGGCATATGGCATCTGCAGCCGCAGTAACGCCGCTGGGATTGCTTCATATGAGACCGCTTCAACGCTGGCTCCATGACCGGGTCCCGAGATGGGCGTGGCGCAGCGGAACTCTCCGTGTCCAAGTGACGCCGAGATGCCGCCAAACCTTCAGCCCGTGGTCGGACCCTTCATTTCACACAGCTGGCCCCGGGGCCTACGCAAATATGCATTTCCCCCAGTGAGCCTTCTTGCACAAACACTGTGCAAGGTCAGGGAGGACGAGGAACAAGTCAAGGAACTTGGTTTCCGGAACTAGTGCTCCTCGCGACAGCACCTCTGGAAACTCCATGTCTGGTCCCTGGACGGGACGCGGAGGTTCTAGGCAGTCTGCCACAAGCTGTGGTAGACACCATTACTTCCGCTAGAGCGCCCTCTACGAGGCACCTCTACACGTTGAAGTGGAACCTGTTCGTCGAATGATGCTTTTCTCGCCGAGAAGACCCCCGAAAGTGTTCGGTCAGTTCGGTGCTTTCCTTCCTACAAGACGGGTTGGAGCGAAGGCTGTCTCCCTCCACCCTCAAAGTTTATGTGGCCGCTATCGCCGCCAATTATGACCTCGTAGGCGGAAAGTCCTTAGGGAAGCACGATCTGATCGTCAGTTTCCTGAGGGGGGCGAGGAGACTGAATCGCTCTCCCTCTATACCCTCTTGGGACCTGTCTCTGGTGCTGACCGCACTGCAGAGGCCTTCCTTTGAGCCTTTGCAGTCAGCTGATTTAAAAATTCTGTCTCTGAAGACAGTACTCCTGACTGCATTGGCCTCCATCAAGAGGGTAGGGGACCTGCAGGCATTTTTGGTCAACGAATCGTGCCTGGAATTCGGGCCTGGTAACTCTCACGTAATCCTGAGACCCCGGCCTGGATATGTGCCCAAGGTTCCCACCACTCCCTTCCGGGACCAGGTGGTGAGCCTGCAAGCGCTGCCTTCGGAGGAGGCAGACCCAGCCCTAGCTTTTCTCTGTCTCGTCCGCGCCTTGCGGACTTACGTGGACAGAATGCAAAGCTTCAGGACCTCAGAGCAGCTCTTCATCTGTTACGGAGGACAGCAGAAGGGAAAGGCTGTCTCCAAGCAGAGGATGGCCCACTGGATAGTGGATGCCATTGTCTTGGCATATGAAACCCAATACGTGCCCTGCCCGCTCGGGTTAAGAGCCCACTCCACCAGGGGTGTAGCTTCTTCCTGGGCGCTGGTGCGTGGCGCCTCGCTGGCAGATATTTGTAGAGCTGCGGGCTGGGCGACACCCAGCACGTTCGCTAGGCTCTATAGCCTACGTGTAGAGCTGGTATCTTCCTGTGTGCTCACTTCCCATAGTTAGTAACACCGAAGTGCCCGTTCTAAGTGTCGGCTTGCTGCGCCACTCCCTTCCCCATGGAACGGATACGTGCGCTTATATGCTCCAGTCAAGTTCCCCAGCATGGCGAACCTGTCGAGTCCTCCGCAACCCTCGGCAGTCGGATGTGGCGGAGCGTCCGACGCCAGGCCTAACGCTCATATGCATTGGTGGAACTTGTGTTAGGCTGGGTTCCATATGTTGTCACCCCCACGGCGGTCCCATATGTGTATTCTCCACAGTAAGTCTCCCTTCGGCGAGCTTGTGTCTTTCCGCTCTGCCGTCCCAGTGTGGTGTCGACCCCAGCCTAAAGTTGGCCGGAGCCACCCCTGGGGCTTCCATATGTAGCACTGCCCACGGCCAGTCCATACGTGTATTCTCCACATGGTAACTCCCTCCGGGCATGATGTGACTTCCGCAGCGCCCGCCCGGGGCACGCTTTCCCAGCGTTATCCAATAGTCTGCTGAGTGGGTCTTGCGGAAGAGCAGCTGACTCTCCCTGCGTGAATTTCTAAGGGGCTCTCTCAGGGCGCTGGAAGTGGTAGCAACTGTGGCGTGTTCCAAAGGGATCCCAATTCGTCGGTGACGTCCGACGTACGTCGAACGTGACCGACTGAAAGGGAACGTCTCGGTTTCATATGGTAACCCTCATTCCCTGAAGGAGGGAACGGAGACGTACGTCCTGTCGCCACAATTGCTGTACCATCACTGCAGGCCGAGTCAATAGTCGGCTCCTCAGTGAAAAACAAAGGTGTGCTGCATTTCGCTTCCACTTATACCCGCACTGCGGAGCGCGAGATGCAAATCTTGCACGCCAATTCTCATTGGCCTGTTCTCTAGATCTCGAAGCTTATAGGGGCTCCCTGAAGTGATCCCAATTCGTCGGTGACGTCCGACGTATGTCTTCGTTCCCTCCTTCAGGGTCGAGGTTACCATACGTAACCGAGACATTTTCTTCAGTGCTGTGACGTATTTCCAAGTGAAATGGAATATTGACGAGAGGGCAGGGTTTTACTTCAGCACTCCTCCTCTCCATCTCGCACTCATAGCAGACTAACGTTGGAGGGGAGTGGTTACGCATTTTCAAATCTAAGCCAAACCGACATCATCTGAGAAGGAACACCGTTTCCAGACCAGAAGTTAACTTTTCAGATTTTGATTAAAGATTACCGCAACAAACAATTTTTTTTCTGTATATTAACTTGCACGGATGAATTGTTCACCCTATGACCTGTAATGTGTGCTAACAAAGTAAATAGGGTCAATTTTGATTTCATGAGGACTTTAACATCATTGTACACATTTTTAATCATGAACCTCTTTCTCTAATTTATGCAATACGTGTATGTTTGGTCACGTTTGGTGTCCATACCTTCTGACCTGAAACCAGTGATGAAGCTGTGATTAAATGTGTTGGCTTGCCAGAAAGGACACATGGTTCACACGGTAGGGGATGAAAGACTAGGGAAATCACAGAGGCATGCTGTGCATGTCAGGTGCTGGTATGAGAGCCAGCTAAGCAGAGAGGGGTGGAAAGGGGTCAAACGGGTCACTGCGACGACTCTATTATCTCCTCGGTAATGAGATGTCGGCCCTCGCTTCATATTCAAACAGTACAGAAAGCCTGAAGGGCTGCTGCTCGTGGCTCTGTAAATATAGGTTTCACTGGATTTCTCTTGGCTCACAAACACTTCAACAAACTTCAAATGTTAAAGTGTTACTTACGCTCTTATTTGTTATGCATGAACTGCAGTGTTTTGCAATGGATCTAGTCAACTATGGTTTTGCGCAGTTGTGGATATGAAGTATGCCCAAAAATGTATTTCAGCTACTCACATACAATTTCTGTTTATAATGGAAAATTTGGATAGAGGACTCATCATTTGAATGAACTCTTTCCCTGCCATTGCCGTCATTAATGACACAACGCCTCAACCATGAAAAAAAATCATCTAAACATCTGGCAGATTATTCAAGATAAATTGAGTTTATTAATTAATGCTTCAAAAATAAATGTCAGTAATATTATTAGTATTATTATTTTTATTTTTATTTTTTTTTAAATATTGAGTATTCCAAATAAACATTTCTTCCTGAAACAATCAACAATTGTATGCAGTCTTTACTTTGAAAACATGCTTTGTTAAATTTACTATCAATTTCTGATTGAAAACGTTTTTTTTTTTTTTTTGAAGTCCTACTCCCATTTTATTTTCAATGTATTACTCAGTATTACACTATCAAGAAGTCTATAAACTGAACCGTGACCTTTGTAAGTAACTTTATTTACTTACCAAACTCTCCAGACACTGTGATGTAGTAGGAGCACGTCTGGCCTGTCGTGTAGTTGAGAGGGTAATTTGGGGATAATACCACCCCATCTGATCCAGAGTACTGCCCACCGCATGGTGCTGAAAAGAGAGAAACAACCCTAAAGGCTTGTATTTACTCTTGTTCAGTCCATATGACACTAGGTAATGAGGTCATTTTTAGTACTGTATTAGATATGTGATGACCAGTGAGACTGAGGGAGCTCTCCAAATTTCAAAAGAGGGAGAAGAGGAAAGCACAAACTAAGTCATTTTTCCATTATGATAGGTCCGGTCTAATAAATGTACTTTGTGCTTTCTGGAGTCAATTTGTCACATGTTACAGACCCTAATGTTTCATGTCCACATTCTATGTGCTTAAACCTTAAGGTTCTAACTGCTTGTTAATGCACTTCCAAGCACACATTTGACCAGTATAATTTAAGTCGTACATGCTATATGTTCAAAGAGCAAAGCAAAAGGCATTGGAACTAAGTGTGCATAAATCAGTTGACAAGAAGTGCAAAGGGGACTTTAACCCATCACCAGTTGCATATACCCAGGGTTGGGGAGTTATGAAATACATGTAACTTATTTATGTATTTAAAATACAACATTTGAATAACTTTATTTCATTACAGTTACATTTTAAATGGGTGGTAATCAATTTACAGTTACACCTGAAACGTAGTTTAGATTACCAAAGTGATTACTTTGAATTTTAATGTCATTTATTTAATTTAAACATTAATATAAACTGTAACGGACAATTAATGTAAACAGCAATTAGTGATTCAGACTCTGACAGTCTGCAAAACTATCCTACGATACAGTTCTGCTTTTCACACCCCTTGCAGAATATGCAAACTTTTAATAATTTTAACAAAATAAGAGGGATCATACAAATACCCTTGAATCTTAACTGTTTGTCATTACCTGGATGATCCATGTTTTCATGGTTCATGTTAAGTCATTTGTTTAGGTAGAATAATGGCGACTTGAAGTCTGTGGGTTTTTTTTGTTTTATTTGGTTATTTGGTTCCATGAAACACAATGCATTAAGAGCAGGGGGTGAAAACTTTTGAAACCCGGGTTATGTGTACAATGTTCTTATTTTGTTTAAAAGATCTTTTTTTTTCTCACTAAGTACTGCCCTTCTGAAGCTAATAACTACATGCTTCCCAGAAGACAAAATGAGTACAATTTACCCCATTCATCCAATTAAAAAAGTTAATTCAGATCTTAATACATCATGTAGCCTCTTGAACTGATACTTAACTATAATTAATACAGATCTTAATACATCGCGTTGCCTCTTGAACTGATACTTTTTATTTTATATTTTTATAAGATTGTCTGCATTTCAAAATTAACCTTCCCAACCCTGCATATACCTTAGTACTATATATATATATATATATATATATATATATATATATATATATATATATATATATATATATATATATATATATATATATATATATATATATATATATATATATAAAAACATTTGCATTATATTTATTTACACGAGCATATCATTATATTTGAAACCCCTAATCTGCATGGTGACTCAATTGTTGCCTGTGTTTGATGACGTTGCAGGGCATTACAAATGAATGAATTCTGCCAAGCAGAATGAACTTCAACAGATATTCCCTGTTGAGTGTTTAGGAATTGCAAGGTAGACCTTATTCAAAAACAATGCCCGTGTTGGAATAACAGGTAAGTGGGGTAATTACCAGAGGACATTAAAAAAAAAAAAAAAAAAAAAAAAAAAAAAAAAAAAAAAGACGTTTTGACTGACACGCTTTAAAATAAACTGCTGTTTTAAACAATAAATGAATAATCAATCACTGTACATCAAACATGATTCACATCAAAGACAGAAAGCTCTCGCTAATAACAACTCAACAGTAATTGCAATTCAGGCCCAGTGGGTCTCAGTATTGTATGGAATCGTATAAGCTAATGACACCAGATCATTGCATCTTGCAGCAAGCAAGTGACTTAAGTCCTAAACATTTATTGGAGCAAGAAAGTCAATAACAAGATATTGGAAAATGTACATACCTTTATACAAGCTGGGCTAATTTGCTTGAGCTTGACATTAATTGGACAAAACAGCTTTATGGTAGCACTGCTAGAATGGCCTACAATTAACATATCATGCAAACGGCGTGGAAAGGCTGTTGGAATTGCTATAGCCTCTGACAGGTATTTTAGTAAAACTGATTCGTAATTCAGGTTTGAGCATGAGGAGGGAGTATTGAGGAGGAGCAGCCAATGAAGACTATAAATCATCTGTGTGTTGGTGCATTGGCGTGTGTTATCTCTTTATCATGATCGTAATGAGTAGAGGCTAAGCGCTTAGGTGTTTGACTGTGCATGACAGGAAAAACAAGTGAAAAATCAACCAAAAAAGGTCACAGAGAGGATTACTGAGAGCGCCAAGTGTAAAAATTGGAGGCTAAGAAGGTCAGCAAAGAGTATTTGTGGAGATATTAATCAATGTCAGTGCTTCTGTAATACTTGGCCCATTGCATATGACCTTGTAAGCGATGGACCACCTGTGATAGTGGTGGGAAACTTTACTATTAAAAGTTATTGTAAGAAATCAGGCCATATTTTGCCGCTTAGAGATAACCATGGTCGATAACCATACCTGCTTGACCGATTAACAGAAGTGCTACCAAGCCCTTCTATCAGTTAGTTTTTTGAGAATATCAGAAAAAAAAAAAAAAGTGTAAAATAAGAGTTTATATAAGCAAGTGTTAACGTTATGCATGTAATTTTATCATTAATTTCATGTAAGACATCCTGCTCTCTAGATATCAGCAATCGCATTAGCCCTTTAAAAAAATCATATCAGTCAACCAAAGAGTTATTAATTACCAGACCCAAATCTGAAGATGTTTTTGCTGCACTGACTGAAGGAAAACTTATTAAATTCAGCAGTAAAGATAGAATGTTTTAAATTTAGTTAGAGTGCTAATCTGAAAGTATAATCAAATTAGGCCAAAAAAAAAAAAAAAAAAATTATAAAACAAACACACAGGAGGCTGGGGATTTGTAGAGCTATGCAGACGGTGCAGAATCCATGCAAGCCTGATCATTTTGTTATATTGTTACCTTTATCCACCTTATTTTTAAGACAGCCATTTTTACCTTGAATGTGCAAGCCTTCCAGTGTCAGCCGTTTCCAGTTATTTAAACTGTTCAAAAACAGCCCATTACTGATGTTTGTTACCAGATTAGTTTAATTAATTATCATAATCGTAAATGCTCTGGTTTGTAGCAATTCTAAAACTATTTCTATTTCTTTAAACTTTCTGTTAACATTCAAGGGTTCCTTAAGTGTATATATATATATATATATATATATATATATATATATATATATATATATATATATATATATATATATATATATATATATATATATATATATATATATATATATAATGATTATTATGACCAGTGAATGATTATCTCATCACAGCAGCTGTTAGTGGGTGGGATATATTAGGCAGCAAGTGAACATTTTGTCCTCAAAGGGCAAGCGCAAGGATTTGAGCGAGTTTGACAAAGGACGAATTGTGATGGCTAGACAACTGGGTCAGAGCATCTTCAAAACTGAAGCTCTTGTGGGGTGTTCCCAGTCTGCAGTGGTCAGTATACTTCAAAAGTGGTCCAAGCAAGGAACAGTGGTGAACCGGTGACAGGGTCATGGGCGGCCAAGGCTCATTGATGCACGTGGGGGGCGAAGGCTGACTCGTGTGGTCTGATCAAATAGACGAGCTACTGTAGCTCAAATTTATCAAGAAGTTAATGCTGGTTCTGACAGAAAGGTGTCAGAATGCACAGTCATCACAGTTTGTTGCATATGGGGATGCATAGCTGCAGACCAGTCAGGCACCCTGCTGACCCCTGTCCACCGCTGAAAGTCCCAACAGGTGGCATGTGAGCATCAGAACTGGACCACGGAGCAATGAAAGAAGGTGGCCTGATCTGATGAATCACGCTTTCTTTAACATCACGTTGATGGCTGGGTGTGTGTGTGTGTCACTTATCTAGGGAACACATGGCACCAGGATGCACTATGGGAAGAAGGCAAGCCGGCAAAGACAGTGGAGTCCTTGGGTCCTGCCATCCATGTGGATGTTACTTTGACAAGTACCACCTACCTAAGCATTGTTGCAGACCATGTACACCCTTTCATGGAAACGTTATTCCCTGGTGGCTGTGGCCTCTTTCAGCAGGATAATGTGCCCTGCCACAAAGCAAAAATGGTTCAGGAATGGTTTGAGAGTTTAGGAATGGTTTGAGGAGCACACCAACGAGTTTAAGGTGTTGACTTGGCCTCCAATTTCGTCAGATCTCAATCCAATTGAGCATCTATGGGATGTGCTGAACAAACAAGTCCGGATCTGCTGCTAACATCTTGGTGCCAGATACCACAGCACACCTTCAGGGGTCTAGTGGAGTCCATGCCTCGATGAGTCAGAGCTGTTTTGGCAGCAAAAGAGGGACCAACACAATATTAGGTCATAAGGCCCCACTTTATATTAGGTGGCCTTAACTACTATGTACTTACATAAAATAATAACAATAATAATAAGTACAATGTACTTATTGTGTTCATATTGTATTGCACACACTTTTTCTAATATTGAGGTGGGATACGGGTAAAGTTAGGGACAGCTGTGGTGGTATGGGTAGGGTTAGGTGTAAAGGATGGGTCAACAGTGTAATTACAAATGTAACTACAGAAATTAATTACAGATGTAATTACATGCAGGTAATTTTAAAAATGTAAGTATAATGTAAAAACATGTATGTACACAATAAGTGCACCGTATCAAATGAGTAATTTAAATGTTAGTACATAGTAGCTAAGGCCACCTAATATAAAGTGGTAATGTTAATGTAAAGGTCATAATGTTATGCCTGATCCGTGTATATAGTGTAATATAGTGTATATTACAAATAACTACTGAATTAAATCATGTGTAAGGGATAATCCATGACTAGCTGTTGCGAAACACTCAAATAATTTAATGCATAGCTAGCCGTGGATTATCCCACTTATACAATGGTCATTTGCCAGCGCAGGTCCTGATTTTGCTGAGTTAGACGCGTTACTAATCATATCCCTATCCCTAAACCCCCTACCCATAAGGTATCCCTAAATCAGATAAATGATATAGGTAAATAACAGTGAAAGAAGCACCTAACCCTGGTTGGAATTTTAAACTGTAAACAATTCACGTCTGATATTGGAATGTTGTCCCAGAATCAACAAAGATGTTGATCCAGGAACATTTTGCAATTATTCAATTCAATTATTATTTGAATCAGACCAGGTTCAGATGAATCAGATATAGTAGTGCGGTAAGATTACTTTTATTTGAATGAGTGAATTATAGCATTTATTTGAATGAATTAAAGAAAGAAAGAGAGAGAGAGAGAGAGAGAGAGAGAGAGAGAGAGAGAGAAAAGGGGTGTGTGTGTGTGTGTGTGAATTAGTGTCTCTCTCTACTAACAATGAAGCTATGAGTTTAATTACTTCAAAAACAGCAATGTTATTACCTCATTGCTAAGAAATATAATGTAGCGATTCAGTAACAAAGCTATTTTATTAATGAAAGTCACAGGGCAGCAACAAGTTTCTGTGCTCCTGAATGTTTCTGTGTGTGTGCATTGCAATCTCAGATCTCTGTGTGAGAGTGTGTGCGTCAATGAAAGCAGCGAATAAATAATAGTAGAGTGGTTAAACTGACTGAAACTAACTGTGTATTAAACAGTTTTAATGCACACCTTCCAGCCAATCAGAATTGAGTATTCAGATAGACTATGGTATAACATAATATAATATATGTAATATCAAGTTGTTCTTGAGGCTATTTCATTAAATTTGAAAAGGTACCAATGTGTCATAACTAACAACAAAATATCTTACTGACTTGTTTATTACTTGTTGGTTTTATTACTATTACTTGTATTACTGGTTGGTTCATTTACTGTGGTTTTACTATGATTACTACTATAATTTAATGTTTTTAAAAACAGAATGGCTTTCTGTATGGTGGTTATACCACAAATAGATACCACACATAGTTTTTAAATATGAATCCTATTTTACAAATATTTCTAAATATTTCACTGCTTTGCTTTAAGAAATAATAATAATAACCTAGATACTTTTAAAGAATTTTAATTGAGAAGGAAGTCCTCACGAAAAGAAATATGATTACATAATGTTTTATTTGTAAAAAGCCCTTCCTGAGAGCCACCGACTGTGACGAAAAACAAAAGAGTGTGAGGTTAGAATTAAGCAAGTTCTCTGTGTACCTAAACCCTGGCATAACTTTGCTCATGTTTGCCTTTATCTCAATGCCAATGATTATCCTGGCCTTCCAAAATCGCAGTCCACGCCACCTGTGATCTCTCTGCTCTGGCTGTGTTCCTTTCATCCCTCAGGTCTCAGTAACAATGATCTTCAATTGAGATTCCTCGCACATCAGTCCCATGCTAAAGCCTCTGGGCTCTGGCACCCACAGGTCTGTTGCTTCATCTGCCTCACAATGCTTGTGTGAGCTCATGAAAAGCTGGTGTCAGAATGCAGCTGAGGCTCCCTGTTTTCTGCATATCAAACTCACTCCTGTAGCTTTGATCACGTCACCTTCCCTTCACACTCTCCATGAGAAGTCTGTCTGGAGCAACACACACACATAGAGAGAGCGAGAGCGAGAGAGAGAGCGAGAGAAAGAGAGAGAGAGAGAGCGAGAGAGAGAGAGAGAGAGAGAGAGAGAGAGAGAGAGAGAGAGAGAGAGAGAGAGAGAGAGATGTGTGTGTTTGGGTGCAAGTGGGCATACGAAAATACAAGCACACATATACAGTGCCTTTTGTTCGGAGATTTGCCTAGAAACCTGCAATTTCACACTGAGATGGAAGGAAATTTCAGGTTTTTGGAAATATTTATTTTTTTAGGCTTGACTGTCCAGGGTTTGTTCATTCGTTTGTTCGTTTCTTTCTTTCTTTCTTTCTTTCTTTCTTTCTTTCTTTCTTTCTTTCTTTCTTTCTTTCTTTCTTTCTTTCTTTCTTTCTTTCTTTCTTTCTTTCTTTCTTTCTTTCTTTCTTTCTTGTGTCACATGCCACAGTTTATGAACCAATGCTGATGAATAATGACAATCTTTACTTTACAATGTTTATAAGGTAACATATGGTTTACACGGTTGTAACAATGCATATTTCATCTCCCTCATCTGAACTTGAATGAGCAGCCTGCAACTGCAAAAGTAAGGCGCAGACATTTCAAAATAAGAATCACGGTGCATTTTGAGCTTTTTATAATTAAAATTCTTGCATTATATATACGTTTTTTCCCTGGACATTACTGATATTTAGGTTACACAATAAACTATTTAATTTAATTCTTAGTGAGGAAAGACTAAGAACACTATTTGACATATTATTCAATAAAGTATCAGGGTAAAAATAGTTAACTAAAACCTAACCATAAAAAAAAAAAAAAAAATTGTCATTACTTGAAATTAAATAAATGTTAAACCTTAAGCTTAACCTTATATACTAACTAAAACAGAAAAAAAAAAAAAAAAAAAAAAAAAAAACTTTATAGATGTTTAAAAAAAAAGACAAACAAAAAAATAAAATCTAATAAAAAAAAAAAATATTAACAAAAACTAATAGTACCTCAATGATACTAAAATATCACAGTCTTTTCTATAAAGTGAATTTTTTTCATTGCACCCTAACAATTTTCAAAATGCGCTCCAAGATTTTTCAATTTAGGAGCATATGTGCTCCTTGGGGAAAAAAAGTATGCATCAAGCACTGACGAGTACTGAATTAAGATCTTTTCGTATATTTTTGCATGTCAAAATCATAATTATGTCAAAATGTCGGTTTTGGCATAATGTCACATGTCTGTTGTGTTCATTGTGTTCCTGTGTCCTAGATTTCCCCAGTCTTGTTAATTAGTTATATCATTCACCTGTGCCTCGTTTTTCACCTCGTTATTCTCATTTGCTTTGTGAACTTAAGCCCTCAGTTCTCCCTCAGTGTTTGTTGGTACTCGTCTTTGGTTATATGTATGAAAGAGTTTCCTGAGTTTTATTATTAAAGTTCCTGTCTCCTGCTCATCCTCGTCTCTGTGAGCTTATATCCTACACGTAACGTGACACATAGTAACGGTCAATCATGTAATGCTTAGATTCTTAATTAATGCATTACAATTTAACAACTCATTTGATTTTAGTCGACTAAATCTATTGTAGATATTTAGTCAACTAAAATTAGACAAACTAAAACAATTCAGGTGACTAAAACTAAATGGCATTTTAGTCAAAAGACTATGCCTAAAACTAAAAAAATCTGCTGTCAAAATGAACAGGGTCAAGCACTTCTTTGCTCAAAGTAAAGGTTGCTAATCAGGAGAGAAAACAAAGTGCAACTCCTGCTAAACAAAATCAATCACAATCCCACCAGAAAAGTATTTTCTATAAGGGAGACCAGTAAAATAGCAGATATAGTTGACCGGTAGTAGCAGACTAAGTAATTAGGTACAGGGATAAAGTCACTATCATACATGACAACCACCTTCTTGAGGTGATCGGTAGAAAAATCGACATTTCTCCTCCTGTTATAATCTAATTTTTAATCTGGTTAATGCATGTTAAATGACCTAATCAGCAGGTTCTCTTGCTTTTTATTTTTAACATTTACCCAAAACTAAGTAACTAACTACCTAAATAAATCATGTAAAAAAATAAATAAATAAAAATACTGATGTCTATGTTTTATAATACTGTTACAGTTACTGTTAAAGGGATACTCCAAAAGTATCTGAGAATGAGTAACACTTTACAATAAGGATTCATTTGTGATTTTTATTTTTATTTTACTACATTCGCTTTTATGACAATTAACAATACTTATACAACATTTAGTAATCTTAGTTGAAGCTGATGTTAATTTCAACATTTACTAATCTTTTTTTTTTTAAGATCACAAGTTGTATCTATTAACGTCAGTTAATCAACTGTGAACTAACATGAACATTTTTTCTAAACTGACATCAAAATGTAAAAAAATGCTGTAAAAGAGTATTGCTCATTGTTAGCTCATTTTAGTTCATTTATTAGCAAATTAGACAAGTGTTACCAATGGATGTGATGGTTTATAGTTTAAAAAGTAAAAAAAAAAAAAAATACTAGGATTTTTCTTATCTACACCTATTTGCTTCAGAAGACATTGATTCATCTGGAGTTGTATGGATTACTGTCGTGTTCGCATTGTGTGATTTTTGAGTCATCTTGCATTATATGGACTCACAGAGATGGGTTATTTTTCTAAAATTGTTTGTTTGTGTTCATCTGAAGAAAGAAAGTCATATACATTACATCTGGGGCAGAATGAGCATGAGCAAACAAGAGCATTTCTGGTGGCGTATCCTTGTAACTGTAGATTTAAAAAAATATATTACTTATAGTTAGTTAATCACATAGAGTTACTTATACATTTTGCTGATGCATTAAATCAAAAATGGTTGCAATCTACTGTCTTCTTCAAAAGTTCTCATTTTGTGTTCCATGGGGGAAGAAAAAAAAAACAACAACATGAAGGTCATGTCACTTTTGGTCGATATATTCCTTTAAAGTATGGCATCAGAATAATTTCTCAAATTCAGTTCAGCATATTCAGTGATTAATTTCCAAATAAAACATGAACAACTGACAGTGATTCAGATTAATGCAACTCAAAATGTCAGTGTAATGATCATGAAGAATGAAACAACATACAAAAGGACACACATACCAAAAAAAAAAAAAAAAAAAAAAAAAAAAAATTGGACCATAAAACAGACAGCACTCAAAAGCTTGTGGTAACATACATACATACACTAAACTCAGCCATATGCACTTTTGGATTCAATCTTTTATCTTTTTATACTCTGTAAATATCCACTGAGAGCCCAAAACTGCTCAACAAAGACTGCATGACATCAAAACACGCATTAGCCTACATAAGAACAGGTCACCACGGGATAACTGTATCTTCTCTAAGACGGCAGCTCATTAGCTGTTGTTAGTGGTGTTCTGTTGTGCCCAGACTGCACGCGTGGCTAAATGTAGCAGCCCATGTGTTCCTGCCTCACATAAGCATGGAGACAACAGCTGTGGCTGCCACCTGACCAACCCCAACTTCACTCACAATCCAGTGCTTGAACATAGCTGTGTAAAATCACGCATCCATGACAAGGAGGCTTCTCCGGATTAGAAACAGCTGTGTATCTGTACAGCCTCTGAGAGGCGCCATGCCACCACGCTCCCAACCCCCACGCCTTCTCACTATGTACAGCCAGGGAAGAGCCCTCATTCAACAGTACTGAGACAGTCTTTTAGTTACTATGGAAACGAATAAAAGATCTGTTTGGGTGAGAGAACCAAAGAAGGGGAGGAAAATCCTTCATTATTTAAAGGGACCTCACCTCTTTCTAATGAGTTTTGTCTAAAAGCTTGGGGACGTGGCTCTGGGCTGCATCAGTATTCCAAACGGTGGTAGGGAAATTACAAGCGTGTAAAAAAAAAAAAAAAAAAAAAAAAAAAAAAAAAAAAAAAAAAGAAAGCCAAGCAGTCACTGTCTGCTCTCCAGCTAATTTTCCAACGTATAGTCACAGCATTTACTTGTTAGGCTGTCACTAACAATATTAAAATCAATACTCTCAATTAAAAATGCCAATTTTGCAAGCAGTAACTGTTAATTTTTTTTTTTTTTTTTAATTTTACTTGGTAAAGACACGATTATTGGCTGTTAGTGAAGTTATTGGAGTGTTCTGATGAAACCTTATTAACACTGCACGAGCCCCTAATGCATAAAACGGCATGCCATTTCATTATAAAGCTGATGTTGGACTGATACTTATGGTATATTGCATATAGAAGTCATTTCAACATGTGCAGTCTTTGGGAGAGAGGACCTTAACATTCAAACCAAGTCTTCCCAGCCCTGCTCACCCTGATCTGCATATCTGCCACAAGACCTTCACTCAGTGACACCATAGAGCACTGCACTCTCTACTTGCACTTTCAGAGAAGCACATGCACTACAGTTTTGGATGAATGGTTGACAAAGTTGCTAATGTGATATGGGGGGCGTTTTCTGAAAACATTGTTAGCCAATGATGGTCACAAGTTCCATCATTACAAATGTAGCTGAACAATTATGTGGTTCTAAAACCATAGCAAACAGCATCACAAACTTGTGTTGTTGGAACTACAGACCTGTGGTTAGAAATACAGTTTCTTGTTAGCATGACGTGGACTTAGATAGATCACGCTCCTGGGCACAATAAGCAAGCTAACATGCAGTACATTCTATATCTTTAATTCCAATTAAATATAAAGAATATTCAATCATTCAATATATTTCAGTGTGTCAACAATCAGTGTGGTTTTAGAGGAGAGCGCATCTGTATTAATGCGTAAGTGCACCCCGGAGTATGAAGTAAAGGCAGGACGAGCCTCTAGGGACTTTCATGGAGTACGTGGAGTGGGTACTCATCAAAACGGTTCCCCATTCACCATCTGTGAGAGCGAGGAGGAAAGCAGCGTGCCATCCAACAGCCAAGGGTGAGAAATTCCAGAGCCTGTTCCAGTGAGAAAAATTCCAGAGTCCGTTCCAGTGAGAAAAATTCCTGAGTCCATTCCAGTAAGAGAAGTTCCTGAGTCTCTTCCAGAGAGAGAAGTTCCTGAGTCCATTCCAGTGAGAAAAGTTCCAGAGCCTGCTCTCAAGAGGGAAATTCCATCACACAGAGAGTTGCACTGTCCCTAATGGCTCTGGCATTGTGTGTCTGGGCCACATACACATCGGCACATCCAGCCCCTGAGCACAGTCCATTGTTGGCTTCAGCCCAAGAGTCCGCTCCAGTGTCACCTACAGCCCACGAGTCTGCTCTAGTGTCCACTCCAGACCCTGAGCCCACTCCAACCCCTAAGCCCACTTCGGAGTACACTCCAGCCCATAAGCCTACTACAGAGTCTGCTCCAGCCCATGAGCCCATTTCAGAGTCCACTCCAGTTCACAACCCCATAGCTCCTCCCAAGAAAATTTTGTCCCCAGTCATAGTGGCCGAGCCAAGCTCCTGGGTCAAGGCCATGGAGGCTGATCCTCCTTGGCTCCCTGAACTGCTGGCGCCTCCCTGACTGCCTGAACAAGCTTTCTGTTGTTTGTGTAAATTAATTATAATAATATGAAGTGAATTGCGATCTTGAATCAAAAAATTAGCAGAAGTCATTATTCTACCACCTACATAACATCATTAACTACAAGTCCTATATTGTTGAACCAACGTTGTCCAAACGACATAGTTCCAGAGCCTGCATCGTACTACGCTAACTAAGCAGTAAGTTATGTTGTTGTACAGGAAACACATTAACAGATTAGCAACACATACATAATGCAGTCCGTTAATGCATGGTCTGTCCAATGATGTCCAAGGAGCAGAGAAAGTTTGATTAAGGAAAATGAGGTAGGGATGTAGTCCTTGTTGTTTGTTCTGAGTGGATGTTAGGGTGTTCTGGGTGGTTTATAGAATGTTGTTATATGGTTGCTTTGGTGTTCTGGGTGGATGTTAGGACAAGGTAGGTGGCTACTAGGGTTCTCAAGTTAGTTGCCACAGCATTGCTAGATAGTTGCTAGTGTGTTGCTAAGGATGTTCTGGGTCAGTGTTTCTCAAAGTGTGGGGGGTGCATGAATACTGTAGGGGCAGCTCAGGAGATTAGCAGAAAAAAACAATACAGATAACAGCCGTTGCAATGGCGTTCAAGTGTGTAAATAGCGGTTGGCTCTCTGTCTTTATAAAGTGGCACCACTGAATGGGAGCTCTAGAGTAGTTCTACCTGGAAGACTCAAATGTCACGTCATTCATTAATTATCTATCTAGCCAATAATTTTTCATCATCTGTAGTATATAAGTTCTGTTCCCACCCATTACTACATTCGCAGATACTGATGCCGGCGTTCACCACCATCCTCCCCACCACCAGCAGGTCAGTCTCTATTCATACATTGGGGGGGTTAGGCTTCGCTCCTGCCTTCATCTTCAGGCAGGAACTGCAAGCATCCGCTACCCTCAGGATTCGGACTATGGACGGGGCCTACACCAAAGAACTTTATCATTCAATCTATTCGATACTCATTGTATACAAACTGTAAATAAATCTTATTTAAATGTTATTCTCGCCTCCTGAGTCTTCCGGGTAGAACCACTGTTCTGGGTGGTGATACAGAAAATTGCCACATACACTGATTTTCAGTGAGTGGAAGTCATTCATATTCAATGAGTGACAGCAATGGTTGCTGTTGCTCATAGAAAATAAATGACTTCCCATCGCTACAAATCATTGTGTGATGTGGGTATGTCCAGTGATGCGGTAAAGTTGAGAAGAGTTGAGCTTTACACAAATGAGCAACAGTTTGAACTGTTTTGACAGATTGTTTTTTTTTTTTAAGAGATTGGAAGTCTGACAGGCAGAAGGCCTTGCCAATGCTTTGTTGTAATGTATAATAAAAAATAGCCAAAATATGTAATAAACAAACATGCAAAGTGTTGAGGGACATCACTGTAAAGCTGCTTTGAAACAATATTGTATAGTGCTATATAAATAAAGGTGTCTTGACTTGACTAGACAGGATTTAAACTTTGTTAGTTGGAGACAGCGTTTGCTGTGGTCTTGTGGCTATCAGAGCATAAACGAAAGCTGAACTCTGTATGTTTTTCAGACACATCTCCAGGCACATACAAATGTAAATTGTAAATTGCACAAGCTTATTTTGTCCATTACATCAAAAGATCTGAAAAAAAACGAAAAAAAAAAAACATACATTTACATACATGGACCCCCCGCTCGAAGAAATCATGACAGAAGTGGTTGAAAGTGGACAAAAGGCTGGTGTACACCAGGTGTAAACAGGTATCCAATGGGTCTCCCTTGTTTACTTGTGATCCGAAAGACCAAAACGAATCTTAATACCTGGGCCTTAGGCAATATGAAATCAGAAGTTTATTACAGCCATGTGTCTGTGCACTGCACATGTGCATTGTATGTACGCATCTGCTCGTATATGGCTTAAATGATATGAGAGCATCACACCCCATTAACTCTTAAATTATCTTGTTAAAGTCATTATCCTGGCCTAAGGCTCCTGTATTTTAGTTATGCTTTGAACAGTATGTGCACTGTCTGTCGCTGGAGGTCGACACAATGGATAAATGCAGTGATGGTGTGCTGCCTCTCCTTGCTGAAGGTGACATAAATAACAGATTTTGGAGGTTAGAAATAAACTGAAGTGACAGACAATATGATGAAATGGGCCGTGAAACAGCAACATTTGCTTCACATATCCCTTGGTTTTCAGAACGATTTCCAATTGTGCCTACTGCACTCTTTTTAAGCCATCGCCCACCCCACAAGTGAAACTCAGATACGTCCGTTCATCCGTTGCCGCCCCCCAATCAAATCTGACTCATTCTCACTGGACTACTTGGAAGCGTCCACTTTGGCTAAAAGGTCATAAGTACTCAGCAAGCCATTTACCTCATTAGCTTTAAGCATGGGCTATTGATAAAAGGAAGCTGCAGCGGCAGTGTATAAAAGCATCGCAAATAGCTCACAGTCTCTTTTCTACTTCGTCTAACCTCACACCTCTGCATTAAAGAGCTCTGACTGAGGACGGCTAAAAGGATTAACCTCCATAAACTGTTGTCTGTGAATCAATGCACCATGACCACCACAAAATACTTCTGTATGTCAATGATTAGTGACTTCTGACTGAGAAACAAGAACAATACTGAGCAGGGTTACTGTAGTTAACTAAAACTAAACCGTAGGAAAAACTTGTTATTAGTAATAAAATATTTTTATTACTAAAACAAAACAAAAAAAATTATCTAGTTGGCAATGTTTCTCATTTTCATTTAGGTTAACTTGATGTACCAAAATAACTAAAACTACAACTGAAACAAAAATGATTAAAAACTGTGTAGGAATATTAAAAAAAATAATAAAAATCACAAAATCACAAAACAAAATCTAACAGAAATTGAAATGAAAACAGAAAATTGAAATTCAAAATAATAATAAAAAAACGTCTCAAGTTACGCATGTAATCATGGTTCCCTGAGAATAGGGACGCTGCGGTCCCTAGGGGTCGCTATGGGAAATGCCTCCAGTTTAGACTAGTCTAAACAAGACAATGAACTTGACAGTGGCAGGCGGCAGCCTATGACGTCACCACTGGTGCAACCGAAAGTATAAGAGGGCACCTGTGCAAAACGTCATCCACTTCTTGTCTGAAGGTGACATGTGCAGGAATACCAAAAGCATGACAAAGGGACACAGAGTCTCAACAGGAGCGGGACAGTTATGTCAAGACAGAATGTTTATATTTTCCATAAAGTCTGTCTCATGCTACCAAACCAAATATAATCTGTCATAGGTCCAGGCATAACTTTCCATAACTCCTAATTGTTAAAATAATAACAATTACTACACTCTTCTGTCTCTAATTCCTCAGAATTAGATACATGCATAGGCAATAATATTAATTGAGCCAACAAGGCTCTTGGGAGGCAAAAAAGGAAACTTCCTGTTTGACTCTGCCTACAACCCCCGCCTCACGTAGTGTCCTGTTCCCTATTCTCCGGGAACCATGGTTACATGCATAACCTGAGACGTTCCTTTTCGAAAGGGAACTCTACACTGTGTCCCCTAGGGATTGCCATGGGGAACGGAATACCCACGCTGCCATGCTGAAGGGATGAGTGCCTTACTGGGTGAACTAAGTTGAGGGACTCAGGAGTCCTCATCCCTAATGCACACCAGCTGCACGATCATAGACCGGAGCTTCTCAAGAATGGAGGCCTCAACAGGATGACTCTAAAGAAAGAAAGCCTAACAACGTTTATGTTCAGGCCAGAGAGGAGGCTTCAATACAATGACTCTCATAATGAGAGTAGGCCTAGCAACACTCCACAGTGAGGTCAGTAGCCAAGGAGGCTCCCAGAGAGCCTAACAACCTATACTACCTTACCGCTGAGCTCTATAAGCGGAGGCCACAGTATGATGACTCTTTAACTCGAGAGGAGACCTAACAACTCCCTAATCCTATGCTATTCTAGCAGAGCTCTGGGAAGCGGAGGCCTTAATAAAGACAATTCTCTCTAGCGAGAGGAGGCCTGATGATGTTCTCTGTAGCCAAGGAGGCTCACAGAGAGCCTAAAAGCTTAGCAAACATTAGCCAAACTCTAGGAGCGGAGTCCTCAGCCTGACAATCGATAGGAGACCTAACAACACCCCACACTCAGGATGTATTGCAAGGATGCTAACAGAGAGTCCACAACTCGCAAATGCTATTCTAACGGAGCTCAGGGGAGTGGAGGCCTCAATAAAGACAACTCTCTCTAGCGAGTGGAGGCTTAACTACTTGTAGTAGCCAAGGAGGCTCACAGAGAGTCTAACAACTTAGCCTATGGCTGAGCTCATAGGACGAATACAGTACATCCTATGCCTGTCAAGGAAGTTTCTAAATAACAAGGCTAGCAGCTTACCACAATAGGAGCTCAGAAAAGGGGAGAGTATAACTACTCTCTAAAGCAAGAGGAGGCCTAACGACACTCTGGTGCAAGAGCAGTGACCAATGAGGCTCACAGATAGTCTAACAACTTAGACCCAGGCTGAGCTTGGAGGATGGAGGCCTTAAGAAAATGATTCTCTCTACATCAAATGCCTGTCAGGGATGTCCAAAAAAGGCCTAGCAACTTGACATTAAAATAACACATTGAGCTCAGGGGAGGTACTCCAAACCTAGATGCTCGAGAGGAGGCTCAGGAAGGAAATCTGCTCGGATGCAGTGGAGTGGAGGGGAAGTGGAGGCCTAACTTGAACAGTACTTCTTAAAAAAAGAGAAGGCCTAGCAATGTTATATCAAAAGAGCAGCCGAGGAGGCTCAAGAGAGCCTAGCAACACAGCTTTGTAGCCCCGTCAAGGAGGCACGTGTTGCGCCTAACAACTCAATGCTATCCCATGCAGAGCACTGAGAAGCAGTTTCTATAAAAATGCCTGCCGAGCTCTGGGGACAGAGGCCTGAATGTGAATTTATTTTTATTTTTTTTGAGAGAGAGAGAGAGAGAGGTGGCCTAACAACTCTAGGGAGCTGAAGCATCAGAAGAATGACTTAAATAATACCAGTATTGAAAAGGCAGTAGCCAAGGAGGCTTGCAGAGAGCCTGACAACCTAGCATACTGCCTAGCTGAGCTCTGAGGTTGGAGGAGTCAGCATAACTCTCTAAAGTGAGAAGCGGCCTAACAACGTCCTACACCGAGGACTGGTTACAAAGGAATCTTACAGAGAACTTAACAAGTTGATACTGCTATCCAGAGCTTTGTTATCCATAGGAGTGGGGCAGTTATGTCCAGACAGAATGTTTATGTTTTCAATAAAGTCTGTCTCATGCTACCAAACCAAATCTAATCTGTCATTGGTCAGTTATAATAACAATAATTACTACACTCTTCTGTCTCAGAATTAGATACATGAATCGAGCAATAATATTAATTGAGCCAACAAGATGAGGCAAAAAAGGAAACTGTTCTACTTATCCCTGCTCTGCCTACAACCGTAATGGCGGCCACAGGACCCGCACCGCGGAGTGCAGGCACTCAATTATCATCTCTTAGGAGAGTCAAGCCTAGGTGGAACCCATACTGAGGCCACATCACGAAAAGCACGCATTTAACACACTAGTTCAAACTTAGATACTATAATTCTGAAAGGAATCATACAAGAACAGACACGAACGCATCGCTATGAGTGCCTTAAACTCTCTCTCGAGCCAAACGCGCTTGAGCAAACATTAACTACTATCCCTCAGGAGAGAGCAGAAAGGAAAAAAGCTCCTTGCCTGTCTCTTGTAGTCAGTCTCGTGAATGCATCATACCAAGCACATACAGCATTCCATCCAAATGTGTGTCCCACATCCCTCGAGATTAGGGACGTGCGAACAGAGCTTTTCATAGAGGAATCCTCACAATGCGTGCATTTATTCCATCAAGAACTAAACACGCATGCTCCTCACTCATGTACAAACAAAAAGTCTCCTGAAGACAAGAAGAGGATGACGTTTTGCACAGGTGCCCTCTTATACTCTCGGTCGCACCAGTGGTGCTAGTGTCACAGAGTGCCTGCCAGTGTCAAGTTCATTGTCGTGTTGAGAATTATGCTTCAGACACCTGTCATGCCGGAGGCATTCCCCATAGCGACCCCTAGGGGACGCAGCGTAGAGTTCCCTTTCAAAAGGGAACTATAATAGTATATCAGTGATACTGTCACAGTCACGTTAGTTTGGACTTGTTGAATGAATGAATGAGGCATTTATATAGCGCTTTCATATGCACTACTGTACACCCACTGTTTGCCTTTTTTTGGTTCATTGTCCAGTACCGTCAGTATGTGTGTTGTTTTGGCATGCTACCGCTACGTGTATTTGCCTAGTTGGATTATTAAATAACTGTTACTTTTCATCTTCTTCATCGTGCGCTTCTCATTAACCACTCAACCGTGACAGATGTTAAATTAACACTGATACTGAGATATATAGTGGGGTCAAAAAATCAGAGGTGATTTTGGATTTTTTTAAAATTATTATTATTTATTTATTTTATTTTTACATATATTAACTTTAAGTAAACATTCGATGGACCGCAAAGGTAATCTAAATGAAAAACAAAACAAAACAATTATGAACAATTAATGACCGATTATCCAATATCGATTGATAAACATCACATATCAATATTTTTAAGCATATACTGTTTGAGCTACAGAAATTTCTAATAAAAAGCTAATATCTGAAAAATCTAAAATCAGAAGAGAACCAACATCAAGTCAAGTCAAATGTATTTGTATATTGCTCTTTAAAATGCACTGTTTCAAAGCAGCTATACAGCAGAAAATCATATTGTTAATGTTTATAATATCTTAATATTTTATTATATTATTATTATATTATATTGCCTTATTATTATTATTATTATTATTATTATTATTATATATTTAGCAGATTAGATCTGGGTAATAATAAAGTTACAATTTTGCACCGATATATGCAAACAAGCAGTTGGGATGTGCAATATACTGTAGTACATCGCCCTACACAAGTGTTGCATGTTTGCAGATAAAGTTGAACATACTTCACAATATTATAATTATTATTTTATATACATGATTCTGATATATTGTGCATCCCTATATATGATCACTACGGTGTGAGACCTACTGTTTATAATTTCCAGCTGAAAAGGATACTGGTGACCTTATTATGTAGCTATACACAAGACTTCTTTAGTCAACCACTATTCTGTTCAAATAGCTTCACTGGGTAGTTTTACTGTTGGACAGATTTGCTATGTTGGTTCACCAGCTAGACAAGGACCAAACTGGCACTAACCACAACTAGAAAAATCAAGTTCAAGACAAACTTTGAATGTTGGATTGAATGACAGCATTGCCTGGAAGTTTTAAACAGTATGAAGTCTGAATGTTATATGAGCCTTTGAATACTTTGGCAGTTTGAAGAGAGGTCTTAAGTTTAAAATTGACATAGAATACCTTAGTAACCACATGACAAGGCCTGAGTAGTTGCTAGGCAGTTGCTGGGGTTTTACCAGTTTGTACAAAACTGTAATAGACCAGCATGCTGGTGTTTCAACAGGATTGCCTAACCGAAGCAGTCACTGCTGAACTGTAACTGACTGCAACACTTCATTATTAAAAAAAAAAAAAAAGAAAAGAAAAGAAAAGAAAAATGTTTATCCCTGTTTAAAGAGGCTGATATCGACTGAGTCAGGCTGTCCAACCTCTCCAGAATCCAGTTGTCTTTGGTAGACATACTCACTTAACTAATAGAGGAGCCGGGGGGGATTCTTAGCAGGCAGAAAGCTAATGGATTGTACGAACGTGGGCTTGCGCACACTCTGTGCGGATGATTAAGTTCAAATAAAGCATCTCTCATGACACAATCAGATGATTATGTTAGCTCAACAATGACCTGTATAGGAATATGTCTCTACCCCACAGTTACAGCTCATGCATAAAGATGGGCGAAGCAACGTGCTGGAAATTCCATCAGTGAGGACAAACAAAATGTTCCTGGAGTGCGGAAATGAGGCTGTCTCGCAAAGGGCATCGGCGGCTTTCCATCTCCATCAAAAGAGGTTAAATAATCAACGGATGCTACTGAGGTGCGAAAACCCTTGCTTGACCTTCAGATTGGGGTCAATGATGTTCATTGCATGTTCATATCTATAACCTTGTGTTGTTTTTGAACACTCTGGGTTCAGAGGGAGCACATGCTTCTTCTGTCATGTGATTTGAACTATTATCACAGAAACACTGGGAATTACATAACAGTGAAGTGTGTGATTTATGCACAGCTAGCGGCACAAAATAAAATTGCAATCTGTTTATTTGAGCGGACCAACTGGGCTGGACATAACAACACTGACTCAACCATGGCAGGTTGGGGGATGTGTTTGTGTAAATTATGATTGGTGGTATATACATATATTTATCTACTATCCCTGATAGTTCTATGCTTTGCCTTGACTTCTAGATCCCTGAATATGTGACCGAAACACAGAGGGTTTGAAAAAAGAAATGGAAGACAGAGGAGGAAGCTGGAGAAATGAGAAAGGTCTCGGATTGACAGGAAATGTGTGAATGAGTGGCACTTGTCACCACCCAAGCTCTCTCATCTGTCACTGAGGGACAAAGACCTGGGTGCTGTTCTTTTGAAGGCCTCTGTCCATGTCTGTCTCTCTCTGTGTAAGCCAATAGGAGAATCAGACGGTTTCTCCAAACCCAATGAATAATGGCTGCTTACTGGCAGTGTGACAGAGCAGAACTATGCATTTAACAATGGCCTAATCAATTAACTCTCAAGATTGCAAACAACAAAAGCATACTGTCTCTGATAAGGAGGCTGCTACTAATTTCTTTAAACGAAGAAGTGCTTAATCAAACTAACATGCATCAATACTTTGCATTTAAAACTGCTGGACAAAAAAAAAGCAAAAATCAAGGTTCTAAAATCAATGCTCTACCAAACTGTGAAACAAATTAATACATAAATAAAAACCCAGCAATGATTATAAAGGTATTAAAAATGGGGGAAAATGTATGCCATGGTATGAACAATTTATGAATAATGAATTATGGTAATGAAATGGGAAAAATGATTTATGTATTAAATATTCATGTCATAACGTTTATTTTTAAATAATCCAGTGAAATAAATACTTGACAAATAAAAGGTACTTTATCTCACTCATTTTAAAATTTAAATTTGATAGACACAAACCAAAATAGTTGTAACCTATAGTAGCAGTGTGCTATAAATGATCCGTGTGACACTTACGGTTATGGTTAACAATTGTTTTTTTGTTTTTTTAAAAAAAGAAACAAACCAAATAGAATGGTGCATCAGGGGATATATTCACCTTCTTTAGTGCAGTGCTCGGGACACCCGAAATATGGGTCATAAAGAAACATGCACCCAGACCATTACACAGTGTAAAAACACATTATGGGTTAGGGTTAGGGTTTTTACTCTTGAGATAAAAGACTTATCATGTGAAACAGTAAAAATCACCCCCATTTTTGTAGTTATCTTACCGATGAACACCCCTGATGTCTCTGTACAGAAGCAGCAACACGTACCTTTACACGTGGGCAGAACTTTGTCCCATACAGGTTTCCCATCAGTCCCAATGATGCAGGTGAGAGTGGCTGGTCCTGCAATGGTGTACCCAGAATCACACTGATACGTGACAGTTGATCCCAGCTTGTAGTCCATTCCCAATCTAGTTCCGTTCATAATGTTCCCAGGGTCGAAGCATGCTTCTCGTGGCTTTTCTGTTAAAAAAAAAAAAAAAAAAAAAAAAAAAAAAAAAAACATAAATATACAATATATAAATGTAAAAAAATAGTTTACTTGATCCACGTAAAAAAAAAAATTTTTTTTTTAAATCGCCGGCAGTAATCGGATGTCCATTCTATTTCTGACGTACTACACAAGCTTGTGCTACTTCCAACAACAGAACAAATGGATTTGTAATGATGTCCATGGACCATGGACTGTGTAGACATGGTATTAGAATGTTGTAGATCATAATCTTGCAAGTAGTTACTGGTTTCAGCGTGTCTCATTGTGAATCTTTGAATTAAACGGACTAAAAATAAACTAATTAATAAAAATAAAAAACTTCTGTAATTAGTCGTGATTAATTGCAACTAACATTACCTTTTTTGTATGTATTTTTAGGTCTGTATCAATAAAATAAATTATTATCGATAATAAAATAATCAACAAACAAATTTGATTATCGATTAGTTGCATCTGTGTACTATACACAGAAGCCATCAGCCAGTCATGATGCTTTTACAGTAGTGAATAACCCATATTTCTATTGACAAAACACTTATGTAAAATAGCGGAGGACACAGAATGAGCTGATGTGGGAATTGGAACATGATCCAAGTTGTCCAAAACATGAGAATTACATTTATAAGCGCTTCTTTACCGTCTTGCCCTGTCGTGCTTTGACAGATACGTGTGCTGTTTACTGCCTCTGACGTGTTTTCCTCAGCATTTAACTTACATTTTATAGTTATAGCCTTAACTGTAAATGTTAGAAACTCCCGTGAGTATTTCCATTTTGCCTATTCTTACAGTAAGTAAGTCTTGAATGAGCGCCGGTGGTTGAATGCATGTCAAACAGGCCGAGTGCAGTAGAATAACGGTGATTGTATATCAAGAGCAGGGACAGTTTTTTTTGTGCATATTTTTTTGTGATTTCACCGGAACAAATAGAAGCTGTTATTGTCCCCGAGTAAACTACAAAGACGCAAATTTGTGAAAACGGTCATTATATGTTCAGTCTATAGGTAAGTAGTTTACTCTTTTCCAGGGTTTGGCTTACAAAAATGTGTCATCCCATCCACTCTACTGAGTTCTCTTTTCCGTCTTAATGCGATAGATGGTGTTATAATATACTATAGGCTATCCAAAGGGGGAAAAAAAGATGCTGTGTTAATTGCATAACATATTTTTTAACATGTTAAACCGAAAAAAATATATGAACGCCCCTGCTGAGAAATGCTTATGTCAGTAATTTGATTACATTATTTTAATTGACAGCCTAAAATATAAGTAATCATACCTGTAATTCAACTGACCGTGAACAAAACTAATCAGATGCACAATCACATCCCGCTCTTGTGTTACCTGCCAGCCATTCCTAGGGCTGAGACAGGTACCAGACAGAAAGAAAAAGAGAGGTAGCGAGATCGACAGTGAGTGTGAAGAGAGAGTAGACAGTGGCTTGAGGGCATTATGCATTAAAGCGAACTAACACCAGGGGAAAGGCAGGTGAACGCGCCGGGGATGCGGAAGATGGTCTCTGTCCTTCTGGCACCCGACACCGGGAGAAGGACAGTTGGAGAAAGCTCCGGAGGTGGTGCTTAGAGAGGCTGCCAAACAACTTGACAGTTAACAGCTATCTGCCTGCGCTTTGGGGACCTGAGAAAGTGGGAAGGAGGTGGGGAAGATTCTATCTGCAAAATTGCAAGTGTGCAACACAATCTTCCTCGTTTCCACAACAACAGAGGAACAGCAAGTGCACCTGGAGTGCACCGCACAGACTAAAAGGAATAAATCCCAAAATAAATATTCTATCGTCATTTACAGCATACATGCTGCCTTTTTTTTTGGAAAGGGGATCTTAACATTCAAACAGAGTAACACCCAAATCTGCATATGTGTCATGAGACTGCCTGCCTTCACTGCCACCATATATATCAGATTCAATAACTCCTTAATACCAGGCCTAAATGAGATGTGTGGCCTTTTTTGTTGGAATTCTACAAAATGGACTGAAACACTGGGTCCTATCATACACGCCAGGCAAGTGTTTTTTGCTAGTTTCAGCCCGATGCAGTTATCATTTTCACGTCCAACGTGACATTGTTTAAATAGCAAATGCACTCATGCCCATCTGTTTGCCCAAGGGCGTGCTGGTCTGAAAACGAGGTGTGTTTGGTGCATTGTTATTTTGAGGCAACTGAAAATGACTGCGCCATTGACCAACAAAAACCTAGTCTGAAGTCACAGATTTTTGTGTTATTTAAAGGGTGCGTTAGTAATATGCGCCTATTGGCGGGTACACGCTGCACGTACACTCTGCTTATTACACACAGCACACAAATATCTTTAAATATTAATAATAAAATGATTCCTCTCTGGAAAAGTGTTCAGTCTTTCCGCTCACAAATTCCGCCATGTAAATAGCCATGGTGCAAGTGCAACTGGGAATGGGAGACGAGACTCTGATTGGTTTATAGCATGTTATGCCCAAAACACACACAACACTTTAAGAGACTAGATACAACCCTCTTTGGACCATGCGCCTGGGGCGCCGACCGTTTTTTCCATTGTTAAACCAGCAAAAGTGGATTCGGAACACACCCTAAGTGCACCTGTGCTGTGCGCTTCAGACCATGCACTCAGATCATTAAAATAGGGCCCATTATGTGTCAAGATTACCAGCCACACTTTTAAGGGAAGAGTTCACCCAAAACTGATAATTATGTCATTAGTTTATAATTTATTATAACATTTATTTATAAAAGTTATAAATCATAACGCTTTACTAAAAATTTTTTACCCAAGATTCTGGGTCCATAAATGATTAATAAATGATCTGAATGAAAACCTTGATCTAATGCAATGGCATTCCTACCTCCTACCTGTAAGTATTTCTATATTCATATTATATAACACTTACGCTTATATAGTTCTCCATTTATCAAACTAATGTGTTTTTTCCTCAAGGTACGAGAGTCTTTGGACTGTAATATTCTCATATTAATTTCTTTCCCCTAATAAGGGCATTCATAATTGTGTTTACTGGTGTGTGATGAACAATATCAGATAAAAGATTGGCTTTATATAAAGAAAAACAGTAAGCAAGTAAGGACACTGCATTAATTAAAAGAAAATACAACAACAGAGAGAAACAGACTCCATCATTTCATTGTCATATATGACACATTCTAATTAAAGCTTCGATGGAGAGAGTGAGACACATATTCAGACCTTAGAATAGAAAGTGTTGTTGTTCTCACAATGCAAAGACAAGAACAAACAGCAAACAATATTATCAATCTCATTAAGATCTGAGATTGTGGACAGTTAAATGTACAACACCCATGATTCAAGGACAAATCAGTATCCATACACTGCACTGTAAAAATCGAGCATATGCAGTTATAACATTTAAAGAGGTCATTTCAAACATCAAAGATCCACTTATAATGAGTGTTGGGAAAAGTTACTGGTAAAAGAAATGCATTCAAATATTGTGTTATTTCCTTAAAAAGTAACTGTTCATTTTACTTGTAATGGGTCACCTTACCTGGGCTGGGCTTGTTTTTTTTTATTTTATTTTTTTTATTTTATTTTTTTTACTTCTACTTTTGGCAAGTTTAATGGTCAATTCACACCAAAGGTGAAATGAATAAGCTTCAGACTGAAGGAAAAACTAATTCAAGCCTGTACAGTAGAGGGTGCAGCTCAACAAACCTTTCAGCTGTGCTGCCATTCTTGTGAAATAATTGGATAACACTCTTACTTCAGCAATACAAATAAATAAATAAACAATTCAACAAACAAACAGACAAACACAAATGTATAATTTATATAAAGTAATTTTTGCTTATTAGTGTGATTGAATTGGATCATCGAAGGTCAGCAGCAAAGATATTGGTAAATAAAGTGAGATTAAATACATAAAGTATATTTGTGTAATTTAAAATTTAATTATTACAGGTTTGTGTACTATTCTGAATTTGCATTTCACTGTTTTTATATTATTTATTTGAGGATTACTAAATCTGTATTTGTGCAAGTGAGATGAGTAAATTCATGCTCGCATTTGACAATATCAATATCTATCATGTTTACACAGCGCGCACAACACCTCTGGGCCTTATTCTTGGACCAATTTCTTTCAACATGGGGACAGATGATGTGTCAGTCAATAATTGTAAAACAAAGTAACTTGAATGACATATTTGAAAAAGTAACTCACCTATTTTATTGTAAATTTTAAAGTAATGTTTTACTTTACTCGCTTTTTTCAAGCTAATTGCTTGGAAAAAAAGTAATTTGATTACTTGTAATGCCCGATCCCCCAACATTGCAACAATGTTCATCAGGGCTATTTTGCACCAAATATTTGTTACATGTATGCTTTATCTTGTGTTTCTATTGTGTTTTTGGTTAAGTCCCTGTGACCTAGGCTGAATCCGAAATCGCCCACAAAACCCTCAATCACTATTCCCTAGTTTTGTCCACTAATTCACATGTATTACACTCACTTGAAAGAGTGAATGAAAACAAGTGAGCGAATTCGGACAGCTGCTGTGTGTATACATCGGCTGTACACTCGTTATTGCAGTGCAATGTGGGATAGAATGAGTGCACTCAATAATGTCCACTATGGTTTCGGACACCACTACAAATGGCTGTCCCCTCAAATAGTGCCCTATTTAAGGGTATAAGGGGTGATTTCGGATGCAGCCCTAGTTTTCCCCAGTCATGTCATTCACCTGTGCCCTGTTAATCAATTATTTTGTGATTAACAAAATAAGATTTAGCTTAGATTGGATTTAGCTCCATCATTTGTTCTAGTATATTTACTCCCTGTGTCTTTGAGTTCCTTGTCCGATCTCGTCAAAGTGAGTAGATGTATTTGCCTTTCTCCTGTGTTTTCCCTCCTGTGGATTTATTAAAGACTGTGTTTTGAAATTCTCCTTCGTCGAGCGGTTTACCACACACAGTTACGTAAAAGAAGATCGGACCTATACCGAAAACAGCATGGCCTCATCTGCCGTATACTCCGCTGCTGTGTGTGAACTTAACAAGGCTACTGGCTCTTATTTTGAGGAACTCAAGGAGGTTTTGGAGGAGGATTTAATTGACGTTTTTGGTGACATTATCAGTCAGTCCCTCAGCCCTGCCTCCACTGCTGTCCTTCAGCCCTTCTACATCTCTCATGTGCTGTAGGGATCTGCCAAGTGTCTTCAGGCAATCAGCTCCACCCAACACTGAGGATCCCCTGGTTCCACCTCTAGCCTCTGTGCCCTTCTCTCCATTTCGGCCTGTCGACACTTTGGCTCAACCTTGGCTCCTCCATCCTTTGGCTCCACCATTGGCCATACCTCGTCCCACCAGCTTCGCCTTGGTCACCCATCGACCTGTTTGCACCTTTGGCCCCACCTTCCCCCAGCTCAGTCTCCATCCTCAGTCCCACCGGCTCAGCCTCTGTCCTCTACCCTGGGCACTTGTCACTGTCCAGGACCATCAGCATTGCGTGGGCTCATTGGCTCATCGTTTCCACTTGGAACGTTCGTTTCATCGTTTCCTCATCGTCTCCTTCAGTGGTAGCTTCTCCGTCGGGCGTCCCCAGGGTGTATACTATCAAGTCGGCTACACCATGGCTCCTCCCGCCTTCAACTCCACCCTGGGGCCTCATCCTGGCTGTATTTTATTTACAGGTGTTTTACACTATTTCTGAATGTAGGCTCATAATAAAATGCAGTTTTTACAACAGTGCAAAGCGCGCATGTTTCTCTTTCAACATGATCCGTTGTCATGTGACTTACACTCAGGTGCGACTTTTCTGGCAAATATGGTAATTTATCAAATGTGCTGTATTATTACAAAATGCATAGGATGCATTATATATAGAGTGTTCATTACCCCCACCCACATTAACTTTGGGCTTAATCACTGTTATAGCCTAGTTATAAGGGGACCATTGGACATTTATTTTGGTGTAGACAAATTCACTAATACTCAACGTGAAATAAACTTAAAGTAATAACTGCTGCATATTTCCTGAACACTTCCAATACTGGTCTGCGCTTGACTGGTGCGTTTATCTGCTTATTTAGTTTATCACTTTTTTTAACCCATCGCAATTTATTGGAACTGTGTGAACTATGGTAACTACCTTGATGTCGTTATACTTATTATCTTCTTTTTCCGGAACACACACACACATGCACACAAATGTTTTTTTTTAAAGCGGATGCAAATATGTCGTAAAATAATCCACATATGCAACTCATGCCACATATTTCAAGCGCTCTGAAGGTATACTGTAGGTTTTGGTGATAAACAAACCAAAATGGTAAATTATTAGCCTAAATTAGGCTTTAATGAAAATCTTGTGTTGCAGTCCTGTGTGCAAATGTGCAGCAGCGCACAAGCATCCTTTTGAGATATCAATTATAATCAATTTTAATAAAATTAAATCTGTTGTTCTCCGGTTGACTGGTTGCAACACATTATTCTTTCCTTTTTGTATTAGTGTTTAAAATATTTATATATTTTATTTATTTATTTTATTTACTTAACCAAGGTAGGCTATAACAGCCGTCATATATCCTGCCAGCTGATGCAAAAAGGTGAATTTATATCTACACAGAAGAAAGCCCTGTCTAGGCTCTGCCCCGGTATGGGTTGTGTCGAGCCATTCATTTTTCTAAATGAAACAACAACAAAAGAGCTGTTTTTCTACTTTCAATATTAAATAAAAAAACGACTGAACGAATGATACACGTATTTGTATGTTGTGATCATGCTCTCTGATGAGCTTTCATGGCAAATCAAACTCAGTTTCATAATAAACACAGGAAAAACCTAATGGCATGACATGAAAGTGAAATTCTAAAGCATTGTGGGATGTTGAGACCATCAACAAAGCAATATAATACATTGGCAAGCTTTTAAAATGTGTTTGGTATTCATGTGGAGCAAAGACAAAAGGTTGAAGTCAGAGTTCATCTACACTGTGCAATAGGCTGCCATTAAAATAATTACAATTAAAATATTCAACAATCCATGAACTGCACTTTTACTCAACCATAATCATCATATAAAAAGGGCTACTGGGAGTGGAAATGATTTCAGGGAGGTGCACAGCACACTAGGGACGGTGCATTGTCATTGTCGCATGCCCTGATTTTCGAAATATAAACTCATATTCTTTTTAAAAGAGCATTTACAAAGGGTGAATTGGTGAAACTTGCTGTTCCTGTGGGGAATATTGCCAGGTATTCACTGAGAAAGGTTAATCGTATTACTGAAGAGAAACACAACATATAACTCAATACCACTTAAGAGCTTTTTTTTTTGACTAATCACAGGAAAATAGTACTCATGCGAATCATTTAAGAAATGCTCTTTCACTAACACATGCATTTAGTACTCCAGTACTGATGCAAAAGTTTCACTTGGTGGTATTGTTAAAGGGATACTTCAGTGATTAGCATTAAGCTTTGTATCAGTAGAAATCTGGTAGTATATTCGAATGATCGTGGTGGGCAAGTGGTGGGCAAGTGATCCAGTGGCCTTGGCTTTGGGAGTGGCCTCGTAGGGCAGAGAAGCAAGTGCATTCTGGGAGTTGTTGTCTTTCATCCACATGAGACAAAAATACATTTTCTGGCTTTTCTCAGTCTAGAAGGCACCAAATTAAAAAAAAATTATTTCACATTTCTACTACATAAATTACCCAGTTTAAATACACATTCATCTTCCCAGTGCTGATGTACCCCTTTAAGGACCTTATGAAAAGGCTACACAAACACAGTTGTCCTTCTTGTATTGATGTATTTCCTAAAATAGAAATTTGTAACAAGACATATTGAAGCATCCTATAGCATTACATTTTCTTCTTATCTGTGATTAAATATGTTCTACTTGTTATCACTACTCAGGGGACATTCTTGAGAGCTTTTTATTGGACACAATTTTGGATAAGCCCTTGAGTGCAAGACAAGTCATCAATATGTTTTTATTCAATTTACTGGAAGAGAATGACTTTATTTAGGAGTCAAATTTAGGAGTACACTAGCATAATGATGGCCTCAAATCTAATAGGCATGGACTAAAAGCCACAAAGCCCTACAATTTGAATTCAATGGAGACTTTAATATCAGCATCTCAAATATATAAAACTGCAGTGTGTGCTTTTAACGTGTCAGAGTTCCCTCAGCCTCTCCTTCTTAGGATGAGCAGGAAATAGTCCTTATCTGGTCATCAGGGTCAGCATTTAATGGTTGTGACAGTTTTGATGAATTCTTACTTTAATTTGTAAGTTATGAAAGAGCTGCTCAACATTAACCATTGTCTTGTTAAACCTAATTCCATCCAAGAGTTCTTAGATAATTCAGATATTCTACCAGACTTCACAGTCCACATAAAAGACAAATATCCATATTCACTAATTTAAGACGAAAGCAAATCTAATTAGTAAAGCTTTAATGGGCAAAGCATTTCAAACTATCTGACATTCCTAAAAAGAACAAGCTTTTATAGCCAAGAGAATTATGAAGTTTATGCAAAACCCATCAAGGACATCTCTAGGTCATTTTCACTCCAAATATAAAGAAATTGATGATTTTTAGGTATGCTAAGATTTTTGCACTTTCATGGCAATTAAGTATTTATCATTATACCTCATTATATTATTTTGATTATTTAAATTCTCATTCACATTAATATAATGCTAAAATAATCATATTTAAATGAATAATAATAATGAAAATGTGTTTGAATGTCATCGTAAAAAAATCTGTCCTCAGCAGCACTAAAAGTAATTTTATTTTATTTTATTTTGACCTTAAATATGATCTGAAAGTGGCCACTGACCCCGTGATTGTGCTTCACATGTTTACCTATCCCTCCCTCAAGGGAACAAACCATACACCTGCAAGGTGAGACTTACCTTTATATTCAATGGCAAAACCAGACATCCCCAGGGAGGCATCACTGCGGAAGGCCAGAAAAAGGCTGTTCCCACTGCTCTCGATGCGCTCGGGAACCTGGTTCCCCTGCAGACTGATGATCAGGGGTCCGTTGGAGTCTTCACCCTCATAGATATGGAGGAAATCATAGCTAGGCTCCATATTAAAACTGCACAACAAATGAAGAAGAATTTAAGGGTTACTAGAGATTTGATTCAACTGTGAGGCATTATGCATAAGGTCCCTCCAATGTACTAAATTTAAAGCCAATTTTAAATGTAGACCCAACCAGGAAGATTAACATGCTTAACAACATTTCTGTCAAACAAAATAGAGCTGGTCGATACATTGATTATTCACAATATCTTAGCAATGATTTTACTAGTGCTTAAGCAGTATCACAAATACTGCAATGGCTTTAATGTGCTTCTATTATTATATACTGATTTATTAAAGCATAACAATTATTTTTGATATATAATTTTTTTAATAAACAAGGTTGATAATCCAGGAAAGAGCTCAACGGTGCTCAACCAGTACATCCTCGCTTAACCTGCTTTACCAGAAAGCATATTCGTTTCCAGAAGGGAACCCTTCCTTGTAGTTGGTCTGTTTTGTAAATGTAATGAAAGTCTGTAAAGTCATGATGATTTTAGCAGAGTGAAACAGAAGCAATCAGAGTCATAATCATTCTAAATATTCAAGTATATGTGAGTTGATGATTGTGGATGTGTGTGCGAAGGCTTAGAAACACTACACTCATTAAATTGCGGTGATTTGAATTCATAATATGCTTCAACACTGATGTATTTTTGTACCAAAGTACAAAAAGAAAGAAAGAAAAAAAGAACTAAAGTACTAAAAGAAAAAAAAAAAAACTATCATTAGCTTCTTAGAAATTCTGTTTCAGGTCTCCCTCTTACAAACCCGCTCCATGCAGTTTGGCTCCATTTTGAAGACTTAAGGGTAAATAAGAGTACGATCCCACTACGATCCATAAAATAAAAGCCATTTAATTAAACAATGACATTTCTATGAATTAAAAAGTACCTCAGATTGGTGGCACTGATTATTAAATGTAATCTGGCAATGATATACTGACCACATCTAGAAATGCCCCATATGTACTAGGCACATTCCCTTGCCATTGAGTGTTTGTTATAAACTACCTTTTTTCCAGAGGTGCATATTATTAGTAGCTTATAATATTAGCATTATTTTAATTAGTATTAGTGTTAGTATAATTTAGAAATAAAAGGTCATTTTCTACCATGATTTTTGCCTTGTTTTGCACAAATGCTCTGTTTAAGTGGCTTATGCCTCCTTTAAGACTTCGGGCCCTATTTTAATGATCTGACCGCATAGTCTAATGTGCATAGTCTTTTGCTAGTTTAACAACGGGAAAATTGGTCGGTGCGCCTGGCGCATGGTCTAAAAGGTTTGTCCTTATTCTCTTAATGAGTCATGGATGTGTTTTGGGCGGAACGTGCAATAAACCAATCAGAGTCTCATCTCCCATTCCCTTTAAAAGCCAGTTATGCTTGCAACATGGCGGATTGCTATTTAAATGGCAGAATTTGCAAGCGGAAAGACTGAACGCTTCACTTAAAAGAGGAATCCTTTTATATCTAAAAATGTTTGCGTGCTGCTGCGTGTCCCTGTGTGTGTAATAAGCAAAGTGTACACGCATTGTGCACCTGCCTATAGGCGCATATTACTAACTATCTTTAAATAATAAAAAAAATATTGAGCCATTGACTTTAGACCAGGTTTTAGTTGGTCAATGGTGCAGTCGATTTCAGTTGCTTCAAAATAGAAACGCTATTAAAAATAGTAATGTTTTCAGACCAGCGCTGGACGTGAAAATGATAACTGCGTCAGGCTGAAGCTAACAAAGAAACACTTGTTGCCCGCCTGGCACCGCATTGCGTCGGGGGTCAGTGGCGGAGCCAGGATATTTTCATAGGGGTGGCCAGGCAGGGGCCAGCAACCAGCCTGGGGTGGCACCGAAATCTTTGTTACTTCAACATAAAAAGAGTTTGACTATAACATACTGAATTTGACAATTTATTTGTTATTCCTCACCTCCAGGCAAGGGGCTTACATTACAGCTAAAGTTTCACTTGCTCAGTCAGCTCGGTTCTGGTTCTCAAAAACCCAATAATAACTTGCTCTCCTTTGTTGCATCTTTCATGGATGAGACATGCAGATAACTACATAGCCTTAATTATTCAATCTTCATTGAATTTTATATAATCAATGAACTCTTCAACAATTCTGAGTTAGACCAAGGACTGTTTCTAAACCTTGCAACCAAAAAAAGTAAAGACTGAATGTTTAACTTTCTATATTAGTTGTCAAAATAAATAATTGCAATAGTTCTATCAAAAATTTAACTCAGTAAAGGAAAAAAGTGTCTTCTCTATTGAATCCCCATATGCAAGAATTTGAATAAGGACAGAAGTGAACATTTTATTTTATGCATTTAAATATGATCCATTGTTTGTATACTTTAGAAGCTAAAGCGAAATTAGTGCCTATCTTAGTACAAATGCACAGTGCTCATATTTATTTGTGCATTAAAAATTACATATCAGCTTGTGCTATATTAGCTATATTGTGATCTCACATGGCAGAATTTAAAAAAAAAAATTCCCAGAGACATGTGAATCTACATACATGCATGCATGGTTTTGACACAACTTTAATTACATTTTTAATCACAAACGCAATTCTTGTCAAAAAAATTGCACATTGCATTTTTCCTTTTTCAAAGTGAGTCCCATCATATTTCAAGCAATTCAAAACTATCATGGCAAACAATTGTACTAAGTGGAACAATTTGAAGTTGACCATTTACTTGAGAATTAACAACAACAAATGATTTTGTTTCGGCAAAGAATGACTCTGTAAACGCGTCTTCACATATCAAAAATTGCAGATCACAGATTGTAATTACTATGAATTAAAAAGTACCTCCGACTGATGGCACAGATTGTAATTAGAATTAACAGTAATTTACATGTTGCGGCATTCCTGCTGTTCATCTTTCTGTAAAAGTCTGTTTGCAAATCCTGCAACAAATTGAGGCTGGTTTACCAAATGATCCAGTGAAATGTAAAGAGAAACAAATCTCTCCTGAGATATAGTTGAAAATAAATTTCAAGGAAAAGTTATTTTTAGTCTTGAGATCAAAGAGGTGATCATGAAGAAGTAGCTTGATTTCCACAAAAGCCATTTTTTTGGACTAACAAGGATGTTTTGAGTTCTGAAACATACAGTATGTTCTCATAGTATAATGAAGTCTTATATGTAAAAAAGTGAAAGGAACATATGTCCCCATTAAATACGGTGGCTCAATTCAAATACACATAACATTTATAGAAACTGAAGTTCAAAAACAACTACAGTTCTATATGGTGCATAACCCTTTAAAAGATGTTATATACCCCTTTTTCTATATGGTGAATAACCCTTTAAAAGATGTTATACCCCTTTTTCTATATGGTGCATAACCCTTTAAAAGATGTTATACCCCTTTTTCTATATGGTGAATAACCCTTTAAAAGATGTTATACCCCTTTTTCTATATGGTGCATAACCCTTTAAAAGATGTTATACCCCTTTTCTATATGGTGCATAACCCTTTAAAAGATGTTATACCCTTTTTCTATATGGTGCATAACCCTTTAAAAGATGTTATATACCCCTTTTTTTCTATATGGTGAATAACCCTTTAAAAGATGTTATACCCTTTTTCTATATGGTGCATAACCCTTTAAAAGATGTTATACCCCTTTTTCTATATGGTGCATAACCCTTTAAAAGATGTTATACCCCTTTTTCTATATGGTGCATAACCCTTTAAAAGATGTTATACCCCTTTTTCTATATGGTGCATAACCCTTTAGTTGATATGAGAGTCAGAGGCGCCCAGCATGAGCACATTACCTTTTGAAGATTAAAGCGGCGACAAAGTCAGGGTTGACTTTTATCCGCCAGTCACACTCTTTTCCTGGTGGGTAGGGTTGAGGATAGTTGGGTGATAGAATTACCCCAGCAGGCCCTGTCACATTGCCCCCACAGGTAGCTGTCATAACAAGGAGAGTGAGGACGAGAGATTATTTAATGTGATCCTTCAACACAGTAACAGTAAACAATGTTAAAGCAGCCTGATTACTCTGAGCTCATTATCAGTTAATATAGCAGGACAACTGCATCCGACAACATTTAATAATAATAATAATAATAATAATAATAATAATAATTTTTTAACTAAGATCAATTGTAAAGGAGCTCAGGCAGGACTTTATTACCAAACCATCTAAGCGATTTCTAGGTATGAAGGGTATGTCTTTTTTTTGGAGAACTGCACTATACTGACTACATTGACTGAAGAAAAAAAAAAAAAAATCTGTACTTGATGCCTGGCACTGATATTATAGGACCTGCCCATTTTTGCTAGCTTTGGTTCTGGAAATATTTGTCCCATAAGCATCTAAAAAAAAATTTCAATAAAATGTTTTTTTAACCATGGACCAGATTAACAAGCTCTGAGATCACAACATAAAAGATTTTGTATGGAGCAAAAACTGGAACTAAGCTACTGCAATAAATAAAGGCTGTGTACTTTATGTCTTTTATGATGGTATGAACTACGTCCCATGAAGACAAAAAAAAAAAAAAAAAAATATTGGCAATACACTATAAAACTACTGACCAAGTTAATGCCCATTGTATAAAATATGATGTATTATCAGTTTATGACAAAATCAAATAAATACAAATATGAAAATTGTGTGAAAGTATAGAGATGTTTATGATTTATGGGAGTGAGCAGGTCACTGTAGAGTTAGATTCAGATTCTAATTCTTGCTTCCTTGTAAACTCCGTTTTTGATTGGTGGATTTCACTTTAGAATTATGGGTAATGTTGCATTGCACAAGGAATTAAATCAATTAAACTGCTCTTTTCTCTCTCTAATGAAAGAGAGCAAAAGCATATATCATCCCTTAACAATCTCTGAGCTCACGCTAGGTCTGTCTTGAACGGTTCAAACTTTATCATTAAAAATCAATTTCTCTCTATAAAGAAGATGAATGTGATTTTTACTTCCTGAACCTGACTATTGTGCTCTATATGACCTTGTAGAATTTCATGGAAATATTAAAGCATGACATCAAAAAAGTCAACAGGGACACTGGAGAAAAAAAAAAGTCATTCTTGAACATGCTTAGAAGGTGCAGAGCATACTGCCGGACTGAAAAAAAGAAGAAAGAATAAGAAGCAGAAAATACTAAAAGTCTGAGAGAAGGTCAAAGTAATAATATAACAGCAATTGTGTAATTCAGTTACACAGGCAGAGTAAGACAGCTATACTTTACCCTATAATGCTAAGCCAATATGAATGTTTTTCCAATTTAAAATCTTCACAAGCAGACCGCTCGATGTAGACATGATCAGTTCTATGATGCCATGACTTTATGATTGGTAGTGAATAACTGATTGTGTTTTTACAATGATAGAGTGATGGTTCTAGATTGTAATATACACTTCCTTATGAAAGTATTCAGCTCTGTCAGGTTTGGATGGGGACTGTCAGTGGACAGCCATTTTTAAATGTCTCCAGAGATGTTTAATTGGGCTCAAATCTGTCGTCCCTAAGCCACTCTTGCCATTGGGATGGTATTGTTCAGGTGATAAGCAGTGCCTGGTTTCCTCCAGACATGACGATTAGAATTGAAGTTCATCAGACCAATGAATCTTGTTTCTCACTGTCTAAGAGTCCTTGCTTTTTTTGTAGCAAATTTCAAGCAGGGTTTCATGTCACTGAGGAGAGACTTCTGTCTGGCCACTTTGCCATAAAGCTCAAGCAAAATGACTATCAGGTTCTTGGTCACCTCTCTTGCAGTGCGTGTCCACTGGTGTGGAGTGAGCGGAGCAGAGCGAGCATTACCAATCCATTCCTTTGGAAGTTGAGCTTAACGCTCGGGCGGTGCATTGTGGGATAGACAGCGGACCAGAGAAAGCATTGAGAGCAGCCGAGAATGTTAAAAGGTTGGGCAATTCTCGACTTTATGCAAATATCAAGTGGAAAACACGGGCGGCAGCCAATCGCTTTGATGTTCAAGTACTGACGTCTGTCTTGAGCGTTTAAGAAATAAGATTGTGCTGGAATTAATGATGGCTTTAGTGTGTAAATCACATTTACACATGATTAGACACCTTGCAGTTGGTATATGTTAAAAATTGCAGTTTGGATGTGTTCATTGGCTGGGTTTACAAAAGTTCCGGAAATTGACAGCATTTCTTTACTTAGTGCATTCGGAAACAAAGCTTGCCTCTTTCCAACTGTAATCACGTTTATCTGTGTTGATTATATTGCCACGCTCTCTATACACACTTGCTACAGACACACCCCAAATCGGAGACATTTTAGCACCATCAGTGGCACCGAGTGGACTTTTGCCGCTGTAGTGGGCACAAACCGTTAGGACTGTGACACACCAAGCTGACGGTTGGCCATGAGCATCTTGTCGGGCTAGGTTTTGCGGTGTGTTCCACATGTCGGCTCTAGTCTAGCTCACGTTGGCAGCAGTTTAGCCTTGAGGTCGTCGGTGGGAAAGATCACTCTGATTGGCAGTTCAGTTTAGCATGAGAATAAGGGCACGAGAATAAACGTGAAAGTGATGAAAGCGAGAAAAGAAGTCAAGAAGGCACAGAGAGAAGGCTGTTCTAATTTTATGTCATCTTACCTGAGCATTCGAATATGCAAATATTTTCATTGTATTCTTTTAGTATTTGTGTTGATTACTCTAGTTAATCTTTTTTTAATTAAAATTTATTTTATTACAGATGGCTCTTCCTTGTGTTGATAATAGAGTAAGAGGCTCTACAAGTTTTATATCTCATAAATCCTTCAGATTGCGGAAAAAGTGTAACTGGCGCAACGATGACGTCAGACTTAGCTTAAGCATTTTAAACTGCGAGAGGCGTTAAGACTTTCTTTGTAAGTTGAATCCGGAAGATGGTCCACCGGAAGCTAGATATTTTACTTTATAAAGTTTTAAATATGGATATTTTTCTTACACAAACCCATCGATTCACTTCAGAAGGCCTTTATTAACCCCCTGGAGCCGTATGGATTACTTTTATAATGGATGGATGTACTTTTTTGAGCTTCAAATTTTGGGCTGCCATTCACAGCCATTATAAAGCTTGGGTTAGCCAGGACATTTTCTAATATAACTCCAATTGTATTCGTCAGAAAGAAGAAAGAAGAATGTCATATACACCTTGGATGGCTTAAGGGTGAGTATATTATGGGATCATTTTCATTTTGGGGTGAACTATCCCTTTAAGTCACAAAAGATAATGTTTGCATGAATACTTGCCAAGACAGATATATTGAAATACTGTAATTCTGTGTATAAGTGTATATCGGGATCGTGCTGTCTGAGGCGTCTACACTTCGGATCTGCCAGTCAGCGCGAGTAATATCGTTTTGTTTACATCAGCATGAATTAAAAAATCCCATTTCTTTGGTTCATACTCATGCCACCGAGAATTTGTTATGAATATTCATAAAGTTGGAATGCTTTGCTTTAAAACGACACCAAACTTGTGCTGAGGTGAGGCGCAGTGCCAGTCATCGAGCAGAGAAAAACAGCAATTTTTCATTGACAAAGGAAAGGTACTCCTCTCAAAAAAACTTACAAATAAAGATTTTTTTTAGATGTTTAATTACTATTTGGAGCAATTAAATATGTTATTTTACCATTTTCAAAAATGCCATTAGTTTGGTATCATGTCAATAGTTAAAGTAAACAAGTAACAGTACCAGACTTTCAATAGTATCATATTTTGTCTGTAATAAATTACTAATTAATACTAATAACTAATAATATTAGTTATTAAATAAATTAATGTATTGTATTGGCAGTCATAATTTCTATTCATATTCTACTTTTAAAATAAAAGTGTTTTTCCACTCATCAGTTTTTACTGTGGTATGGAGCTTTCCAGTGAGAAAAGTAAGAAGGGCACAGTCGAGTCAGATCTCACCGATGCAGGTGGGTGGGTCCGGCTGCCAGAAAAACCGGCTGTTGAGCTGAACACAAGTGATTTCAGACATTCCTTGAATCTGGTACCCAGGGTCACACTGAAAGGAAATGGTATTGCCGGGCTCCCTGCTGTCTCCGTAGCGTGTTCCATTTTGAGGGGTCCCTGGGTCATTGCAGGTTGAGGCAACTGTAGCTGAAATAAAAAGATAAATTTTTTAAATCAGCTGTGGATCAGTGAGACATTAGAGAGAGCGGAAAATCACTTATTCATGAGAAAACGGACCTCTGCTCTTGACTAAATATGCCAAGTTGCACAGCAGCCCACTTATATGATGTCGTTAAACTCCTGTTTATGGAAATTTTAATTTAATTATATTTCATCAGTCATATCATATTACTGTCAAAATGTCAAATAAAATATGCAATGATTTCTGCACTTTGAATAAGCATATGTTCCATGAAATCTTAAAAATACAAAAATAGCCTATAAGAACAGAGGGATCTACGGACATTAACAAGATAAAAAAAGGCTGTTACAACAATAGCTTACTACTTACTGCATACTGCACAGCATGCACTACAATGCATTATACAGCGGGCTATTTTATTTAGTAGAGGATAGACTTACGGTACAATCTCAAAAACACAATTATTTTGTTTTAATTTAATTTAATTAGATTTAATAGAGAGGGAGAGGGAGAGAGAGAGAGAGAGAGAAAGAGAGAGAGAGAGAGAGAGAGAGAGAGAGAGAGAGAGAGAGAGAGAGAGAGAGAGAGAGAGAGAGAGAGAGAGAGAGAGAGAGAGAGAGAGAGAGAGAGAGAGAGAGAGAGAGAGAGAGAAAGAAATTGTATGCTAATTATTTTACAACAATTATTTTCGGGTTATCATGCTGAAACTGGAAAGTCAAAGTGAGAGCACTGCATCGTGGGATGGAGTATTTCATGCAGCATGCATTGTTGTACACTGCACATTTTGGCAAACACAGAGAAGCAGCTCATCAGGGAAGGCATGGAAGGCAGAGACTACCCAAGATTTTGAGGAGGAAAATAAGAAAGGACAATTTAATGTTATTAATGTTATTAAAATTCCCACTTATTAATTTCATTTCATGTCTCAGAATGTGTTTGTCAATTTCTTGTTTGTAATTTCACCACTGTAACACCATTAAACATTATTGGTTTAATGAGAACCATAAATCCCTGAAGTGCTGAATCTGCAGATGTAATTACAATAGTTCGGAAAATTGTGCTAAGGCAAGTCTGAGGAGATAAGTGGAAGGGGGAGACTTCTGCCTCGATTGGAAAAAAACGCGATCGACCCGGGTTCGAAATGCCTTTTGCATAGCTCGCTGTTATCCCTTATCCCCAAAATAGTATCCCTTATCCCCAAATAGTATGTATCTGTCAAAATAAAGTATAAATTGCATGTAATTACTATTTACACATATTGCAAAGGACTGAAACTTTTATATGGTGTAAATAGAATATATCACTATTTTCACTTAGTAAATAGCATCTATCACTATTTGCACTTAGTGTAAATAGCAATTATCGCTAAGAAAATATGCTATTTTTACTTAGTGTAAATAGCATCAGTGTAAATGCGTTTACTGCAAATAGCTGCTGCCAAAACAAAAGGGATCCACAGACCGCAACAATTTAGTGTGCCTCCTATATTTTAAAAATATATAGTAGCTCATCCAGGTGTTCCAGTTATCATTCATAATGAACATTCGTGTACACTGCACAGTATGCATACTACTGCTAGTATGCTATTCTGAACACAGCCAAGGAAAAGTTGATACATACTAGAGAACTGGATGGAGAAACCAGACTTGCTAATGAAGTAATCGCTGTCAAACTGAAGCGTGAGGATGTTGAAAGTGCTGTGGGTGTCCTCAGGTAAAAGCGACCCACTCCACTCTTTCAGCAGAATACCACTCTCTGCTGGTCCATCCCAAACCTTCAGAATGTCATGGTCCACCTCCGTGTCAAAGACTATGAAGTGGAGGCTGGGAAGGTCAAATACAGAGAGAATATTAAAGGTTGTTGCATTTTCTTAAAACATTCAAACACATCTCGTCCATATTATAAGCACAAAACACATGCAAATTAAAATATATTCATATTTTATAAAATAAGTCGACCAGAATTTAAGATAGGATATAGCAAATTAATTCATAATGCATAATTAAAGCTTGGCCCTGTAGTAGTTAAAAAAAAAAAAAACTCTGTGTGTTTTGCAGAAGAACATTGTTTTGGTTGTGCTTCGGCTATGATCCTTAAATGTGGCCTAATATATAGGACGTCTTCACAACGAGGATGGACAATTAAATACTTTTTTTTTTTTTTTGTTCTTGTCTTTACAACCCGCGATTCCCCAGAGGTTTGCCATTTTGGATTATCATCTTCATCAATTTTTCTTGTGTGTTGTGACAGCTTTCAGCTTCGCACTACCCACATATGGATATGACGGCACACAATTTCTCGTGAAATCCATCCCGAGAGCTCTAAAATATAAATAATTATTATTGGTTTATCAAAGTGTAAAGATATGGTTTGGAAGATAAAATAAAATAATATAATTTTGTTATTGTTTATTCTTTATGTAGCTTTAATCTAGCTTTAATAAATACCTCTGTTTTGCAGAAGCAGGCGTTTTTGAGTTCTAAACATTAAATAATACAGTCTTATGTTTCAAAAGCCTAAGTATTGTAGGGCATGTCCAAATTTACTTTTGCTAGTTTAAAGACGGAAAAAACGGTCTGTGTACCAGGTGCATGGTCCAAAAGGGTTGTAGTCCTAGTCTCTTAATGAGTCATGGGTGTGTTTTGGGCTTTTTGGCCCATTTCCTTTAAAAGCTAGCTTTCCGAGTCGCTATTTTTATGGCAGAATTTGCGAGTGGAAAGACTGAACGCCTCTCCAGAGAGGAATTATTTTTCTTTTTAATATTTAATAATTAAAAGTGCTTCTGCGTGTCCCTGTGTGTGTAATAAGCTGAGTATATGCACGCTGTGTACCCACCTATAGGACCTGCATATTACTAACGCACTCTTTAAATAACACAAAAAATACTGCGCAGTTGTTTTCAGTTGCCTCAAAATAGCAATGCGCCAACAATATGCCTGAACACACCTCGTTTTCAGACCAGCATGCCCATGGGCGAAAAAACACTTGTGGCGTGCATGCCTTTGCATTGCACCGGGTGTATCACAATATGACCTTTTTAATATGTTTGGATCATATTTTGCATTAAAATAATAATTTCTGAATGCATACAAAACATATATATCTCTCACTATAAACGGTTCAAATCAAAAGGCCTTAGTATTTATTCCTATACTAAGCCACTGGGATTTATATTATTTACACTCAACACGACTGTAGCCTGACCTCCTTGAGTCAAGCGCAGCACTGCAGCTGGCATGTAAACACGGCACTGATCAACTTAAGTCACAACAATGACTGTCTCTGTGGGATGTGTGGGTGGACAACCATGAGTTCAGCTCTCTGCAAACACATTCAAATATCTTCACACTTCTCAGAAGTGACATTTCATTCACTAGCAGTGTCCTTTTTGCTAGCAATGGAACTGTATAATAATTTAGGTATACAAATAACTTAAAAATAATCATATAAAATGGCTGAATAAATTGTTTAAATACTTTATAAATTGTTTATTATAAACTGTTTATGTAAATTTACTTCACAATTTAAAAAGAAACAAAACAGTCAAAAAAAAAAAAAAAAATCACACTCAGAAAATAAAATCTGAAGTTAGGTAAAGCATTATTCTCTCCTCTCAGTGCAATCTTTTGAAAACTGTGAACAACCATGTCATCGTACTAATGCAACACCTCTGCAACTGTACAGAATTTTGCAAACGTGCTTTCACTTGATACATCTTGAGCTAAGACGATAAAACACGTACAGAGAGAACTTTACAGTGGAGCAGTTACTGTGTAAATGTATGCTACGGAGAGAAGTCACAGAGGGGTTTCTTTCACCTGTGAGCGAGGAGTGAGAGATGGAGTGGAGTTGCAGCGGAGTGATTACAGATGCTTTGAGCAAGAAGGGGAAATTGCTGTTGCTCCACTCCACTCACATTCTCTGCGTGCCAAAGTCAATTTTTACTGGCATTCGGTGCTTGGCGAGCATTTGCTTTAGACCCTGTATGTATAGAAATAGTTTAAACACCTGCAGCAAGCAAATTACATGACTCAAGCCTGATGGTATGGATTACATCCCACTCTTACAATTCCTCCTGTTATCTGCTCTTCATAAGCCATCTTCTCTATAAACGGATCAACTGAATTGGCTTACCTGAGTTTTGCTTCATTTTTGAAGGCTTAACTGGCTTATCGCTTTTTGTGTCTCTATTCTTTTTGCCCTTTCACTAACCCTCCCCCTCTGTGTAACGGTAATGCACTTGTAGGAACAGATGCCAGCCAGTGGTAGGCCACACAGCAGGGTGAAATGCAATCACCATGCTCCTTCATAGGTTGTATGGGAATTATATGGAAATTAACGGAGGGAAAGTAAAAACATAATGTGGTTTGCAACCACAGGTTTTCGTACCTGATGGTTTTGCCTGTGTCCGCCTCGATGGACCAGGTGCAGTGAAGGTTGTTGTCGTAAGGGGCTGGGTAACCAGGTGACAGAATCCTTCCAGATGTGGCGCCACTAATGTGTCCTCCGCACTCGGCTACACACACACACACAGGGAATTAAGGTCTTTAACTAGATTTGCATTTCCAGAAAGAAATATCAGTGCTAGCAAAGCAACAAAACAATAAATCAAGTTTTAGGTATGCTTACATTTTATGCTGGTTTGTGTGTAATTAAATACCACATCCAAGCTGCTTTGTCATTGTCATACAAATCAAACTACTATGAAATTAATTCATATGAGACAAACCACAGTCTATTATGCAAATAAATCTAAGATGAAGGCGAATCGGAAGTATCTATGCAAAAAATATTATGACAAGGAATGCTAAATACTCATTGTAAACAAAAGTAGATTTTAAAACTTTAACATCGGAGTATAGTTCATATATGAACATTTAAATCAAGCTGCATTGAAATTTAATTATACTATTAGTATACTATGGGTATTTTTAGCCATACTTGTACTATGTAGACAGCAGAGAAAATAGAAAATGGGTTTATTATGTTGATTAATTAAAATAAATGCATACAACAACGGCTGAAGGCAATATTCTCCATTTAAGTGTACTGCGCTGGGCTTGCAGAGTAATCATGGGACATTTTCCTCGTCCTAACCACAGTGAAAGTGCCTCTCTCCATCCCCAACCCCGAGCACTTTATTTGCTCCTGGGTCTCACATGTAATTACTGAAGTTGAGTCTCTTAAGGACGCTCCCTTCATCAGAATTACAGTATGAAGACACTCTCGCATTTGGTTCACACACAGCCTGATGTAGGAAATGCATTTCAATATCATGTGGATGTCCACACTTCCAGGAAGTCATAGAGTACAACACCATATACAACAAAATTTATTTGAGATATGAATTTGTAATTGTTTAATACAAACCCGATTCCAAAAAAGTTGGGACACTGTAGAAATTGTGAATAAAAAAAAGGAATGCAATAATTTACAAATCTCATAAACTTATATTTTATTCACAATAGAATATAGATAATGTTATCAACATATCAATTGTTGAAAGTGAGACATTTTGAAATGGCATGCCAAATATTGGCTCATTTTGGACTTCATGAGAGCTAAACATTCCAAAAAAGTTGGAACAGGTAGCAATAAGAGGCCGGAAAAGTTAAATGTACATATAAGAAACAGCTGGAGGACCAATTGGCAACTTATTAGGTCAATTGACAACATGATTGGGTATAAAAAGAGCCTCTCAGAGTGGCAGTGTCTCTCAGAAGTCAAGATGGGCAATGGATCACCAATTCCCCCAATGCTGCGGCCAAAAATAGTGGAGCAATATCAGAAAGGAGTTTCTCAGAGAAAAATTGCAAAGAGTTTGAAGTTATCATCATCTACAGTGCATAATATCATCCAAAGATTCAGAGAATCTGGAACAATCTCTGTGTGTAAGGGTCAAGGCCGGAAAACCATACTGGATGCCCGTGATCTTCGGGCCCTTAGACGGCACTGCATCACATACAGGAATGCTACTGTAATGGATATAACAACATGGGCTCAGGAATACTTCCAGAAAACCTGTTCGCTGTTGCTGGCTAAAACTCTATAGGTCAAAAAAGAAGCCATATCTAAACATGATCCAGAAGCACAGCCGTTTTCTCTGGGCCAAGGCTCATTTAAAATGGACTGTGGCAAAGTGGAAAACTGTTCTGTGGTCAGACAAATCAAAAATTGAAGTTCTTTTTGGAAAACTGGGACGCCATGTCATCCGGACTAAAGAGGACAAGGACAACCCAAGTTGTTATCAGCGCTCAGTTCAGAAGCCTGCATCTCTGATGGTATGAGGTTGCATGAGTGTGTGTGGCATGGGCAGCTTACACATCTGGAAAGGCACCATCAATGCTGAAAGGTATATCCAAGTTCTAGAACAACATATGCTCCCATCCAAACATCGTCTCTTTCAGGGAAGACCTTGCATTTTCCAACATGACAATGCCAGACCACATACTGCATCAATTACAACATCATGGCTGCATAGAAGAAGGATCCGGATACTGAAATGGCCAGCCTGCAGTCCAGATCTTTCACCCATAGGCACATCATAAAAAGGAAGATGCGACAAAGAAGACCTAAGACAGTTGAGCAACTAGAAGCCTGTATTAGACAAGAATGGGACAACATTCCTATTCCTAAACTTGAGCAACTTGTCTCCTCAGTCCCCAGACATTTGCAGACTGTTATAAAAAGAAGAGGGGAAAGCATGGCCTTGTCCCAACAGTGGTAAACATGGCCTTGTCCCAACTTTTTTGAGATGTTGATGCCATGAAATTTAAAATCAACTTATTTTTCCCTTAAAATGATACATTTTCTCAGTTTAAACATTTGATATGTCATCCATGTTGTATTCTGAATAAAATATTGAAATTTGAAACTTCCACATCATTAAATTCTGTTTTTATTTAAATTCAATTTATTTATTTATTCGTTGCAATTAAAATGCATTTTATTAAGAAAATTCTTGGAATGTTTTCCTAAAAAAAAAAAAGCGTTAAAAAGAAAAAGAAAAAAAAAAAAAAGAAAGAAAGACATGAACATCTGAGATGGGGGTGAGTAAATTATCAAGAAATTTTCCTTTTGAAGTGATCTAATCCTTTAATGAAAGTATAAACCCTTTAGTTTAAACATGTGAATAGCCTTTATATACAGTTCTGTTTTGTTTGTTTTGTTTGTTCTGAGAACAGACATTACTTTTGTTTTTTCTCACTGGAATTCTTACACAACTTGCAATATTCTAAAACAATAGCATTCTATGCATTTGTCCTGTGTACTAATGTCAATCATCATTAGAGCGCCACCCTCAGGCTGAATAACGCAAGGACATTAGAATTCTGCCTGATGTTTTCAGCAATTAGCATATAAAGCTTATACACTAACCTAAAGAATTATTAGGAACACCTGTTCAATTTCTCATTAATGCAATTATCTAAATCAACCAATCACATGGAAGTTGCTTCAATGCACCTAGGGGTGTGGTCCTGGTCAAAACAATCTCCTGAACTCCAAACTGAATGTCAGAATGGGAAAGAAAGGTGATTTAAGCAATTTTGAGCGTGGCATGGTTGTTGGTGCCAGACGGGCCGGTCTGAGTATTTCACAATCTGCTCAGTTACTGGGATTTTCACGCACAACCATTTCTAGGGTTTACAAAGAATGGTGTGAAAAGGAAAAACATCCAGTATCACGGCAGTCCTGTGGGCGAAAATGCCTTGTTGATGCTAGAGGTCAGAGGAGAATGGGCCAACTGATTCAAGCTGATAGAAGAGCAACTTTGACTGAAATAACCGCTCGTTACAACTGAGGTATGCAGCAAAGCATTTGTGAAGCCACAACATGCACAACCTTGAGGCGGATGGGCTACAACAGCAGAAGACCCCACCGGGTACCACTCATCTCCACTACAAATAGGAAAAAGAGGCTACAATTTGCATGAGATCACCAAAATTGGACAGTTGAAGACTGGAAAAATGTTGCCTGGTCTGGTGAGTCTCGATTTCTGTTGAGACATTCAGATGGTAGAGTCAGTATTTGGCGTAAACAGAAAGAGAACATGGATCCATCATGCCTTGTTACCACTGTGCAGGCTGCTAGTGGTGGTGTAATGGTATGGGGGATGTTTTCTTGGCACACTTTAGGCCCCTTAGTGCCAATTGGGCATTGTTTAAATGCCACGGCCTACCTGAGCATTGTTTCTGACCATGTCCAACCCTTTATGACCACCATGTACCCATTCTCTGATGGCTACTTCCAGCAGGATAATGCACCATGTCACAAAGCTTGAATCATTTCAAATTGGTTTCTTGAACATGACAATGAGTTCACTGTACTAAAATGGCCCCCACAGTCACCAGATCTCAACCCAATAGAGCATCTTTGGGATGTGGTGGAATGGGAGCTTCATGCCCTGGATGTGCATCCCACAAATCTCCATCAACCGCAAGATGCTATCCTATCAATATGGGCCAACATTTCTAAAGAATGCTTTCAGCACCTTGTTGAATCAATGCCACGTAGAATTAAGGCAGTTCTGAAGGCGAAAGGGAGCCAAACACAGTATTAGTATGGTGTTCCTAATAATCCTTTAGGTGAGTGTATATTGTTTATCAAACTAGTGCTAAGACCCAGAATCTGCCCTACCTAAATTTACTGCCAGGAGCCCCTACTGTCTGGGATGCTTTTTAAACAGTATTGAGGGAGTTCACATGTATGCTGGACATTTGTTGACTGCTTTTTCTTCACTATCCATTCCAACTCCATTCTTCCATTTGCTGTCTGTCTTCAATTAAATGTTTAAATACACACAAAATGCCGCTTTGGTGAGTATCCTCATAAAATCTGAATAACTTCAATAGCTTTAATAAGAATCAGTGTATATGCAATGTAATGTAAAAATGCACTGTTTGCATTTTTCATATCATGTATTTGTCCTATTGTTTGTAATCTGTGAGTTGAAGAGGGCAGAGGGCATTTGCTGAACCACAAAATAAATAAATCCAAGCCAAATGTGTGTACAACAGGACTAAAAGGCCCCTCTGGGCCACAACACTTTCCTAAACACTTGTTCAATCCCTAAACAATGTACAATTTTCCTGAATGCAATTCACACAAGCAATGCAATTGCAAAATGGTTATTTTGAGCTAATATTAAGATAATTATAATTCTTTTATTTATTTATAATTGATTATGTATTGTTTTATTGTAATTATTTTCCATAACTGGAAAAAGTCTAAATTTCATGACAATTTTTAACAAAGGTTTGTTTTGATGTCTTTTCCAGTACACTGGATTTTTCACCTGCTCAAATGTTGACAACCAATTAAGAGGCTCTTTGGCAGGTTTTCGTGGAAGGACAGGAACTCAAACCTTTCCCTGACAAACATTTAATAGCAAAAAAGAGAAAACATTCACTTGAAAGATCAAATATGAAAAGAACCACTTGTAATTTACAACAAGACCAATACTTGATATAAGCAGCTTTAGATGGGTAAACATTATGCTTTAAGAAGCCATATACACAAGGCT
>CM031955.1:15255686-15302434 GCA_018749465.1 Paracanthobrama guichenoti
AAATTCTGATTCCACTTCCATTTCTAGTTCCTTTATATTGAATTACTTATTCAGAATACCAGTAAGAAAACTCTGCTTCAAATGTGTTAACTACATTTTAAATCTCACTAAATGAAGTGTGTAGGCTAAATGTCACTCACAAGTTCATTCTTTCTTATTATAGTAATAATTTGAAGTCTTTTTGGTCATATTAATTCTGAATTCCCAACCTTTACACTGTATTATTAATCAACATTTTCAAGTTTCAAAATGTACATAAAGACATTGAAAAATTATGTCACATAATACTTATATAATAATAATAATAATAATAATAATAATAATAATAATAATAATAATAATAATAATAAACACAGTTGTGTCTCTTCAGAAGACTTGAATTAAACTGCTTGATTCAGTGTGGATTGGAGCTTGAGCATTGTAATTAACTAGTCTTTCAGTGGATGGACAAAATATTATGAGATTTAATTTAATTATCACTTTAATAAACACTGATGTTTGAGAATAATAAATAAAATCATATGATCACCTACCCACACACCTGGGCAGGGCTGCACTCCATACTCTCCGCCCTCCACCCAAGCAAGTGATCTTACTCTCGCCTTCCAGACGGTAGCCCGCAAAACAGGAAAAGGCCAGCGAGTCGCCAACCCCGAATTGGAAGCCCACCCTCCTGCTGTATGCAGGTACTCCTGGGTCCTCGCACGGCTCCAGGCTGTACTCTGTGGTACAAAGTCATAATAACTCTTAAACCACCAGACTGCTTAGCAAAGCACGGGTTAGAGTAAGCACCATGACAACAGTGCCTTCAAGCACACCATAATGAACAGAATGAGCGATGCTCCTACCAGAGAAGGTGATATTGAAGCCCTCGTATGACATGGAGAAGTCCGAGACGAAGCGTAGCTGGACGCTGAAGTTGCCGAAAAGGCCAGCTTTGATGGAGGGCGGCAGGACGGATCCTGTGAGCCTGGCCACTGGCTCAGCGAAGCTGCCGTCCTCGGTAATGAGCAGGTAATCATGGGAGTCCTCCAGGTGGAACGTGTGGAAGAGAAGCTGCACTCCTGGGGAGTTTCAGATGAGATTAGGGCCGTCATTCACAAGCAAAATCTCTGTTTCAACCTCACAACCCACTGAGAAGCCTTCAGAGGGAACGTAATACCGATCGAAACAGAATCGCATTTGCCCGACATGGTGCTGAGTAATAAAATGTAGAGAAATGTGAAAGGTATCTTAAATTTGTTATCAAGGGTAATTTCAAAGGGCACAGAAAGGAACCTCATGGGTAAAATCAATGTGCCTCAAACTGTTATCAGTTTCAATGGTTCGTACCTGTAACCTGTTCTTTTGTCTTACCTTTCCCATGAGACACTTCTACCGTCCAAGTGCAGTTCAGCGAGTTTGGGTAGAAATCTGGAAAACCAGGCGAAAGAACTGTTCCGGTTTTTCCGTAGACATAGCCCCCACACAAAGCTGAAAATGCAATAACAAGAAGGACTCAAGCTAATTCAAAGTAATTTGAGGCATGTGTAAAACTGGATTTGATAAGTTGAGCCATTTTTGGAAATAGACATGTTTCTAAATGAAAAGCTGCAGTGTTTAATAATACGCTAACTAATAAGAGGTTGACATCACATACAATGAAAATACTTGTAAGAAAATAATTTTCCAAATGGAGAACGTCTGTCGGTGGAGACTAGAGCTGGACCAGAATATTCGAATATTCGTTCGATGGGTTGGTATTCGTTTTAAAATTTGGGGATTTGAATGTTTTTTTTTTTTTTGTTTTTTTTTTCGCACACCTGGCATCCCCCTCGAAATGGTTCTCATTCACGCTTGCATATGTTTACACTAAAATCTGGCAAAATACTTTTTCTTTTACAATTATCTTATAGCCTAGCCATTTTTGATAGGATGGACAGTTGAATAGGAATCCAACCTCATTATACTTAATAAATATATTTGCTGCATCTTAGCCTACGTGTTCCCAGCAACTGGAGTATATTCTGTCTAGAGCACAAATGAGGTAGAATAATAAAATAAAAATGTATTAGCCTTTTTACCCGCTAGGGATGTGACGGTAAGAAAATGTTCCCTCACTGTCACATCATGAACGAATGACAGTGCAGCCTTGCACATTTTACTTTTCTTGCTTTTGCCAATTCAGGGACAAAGCGCTTGAATGGTGAGTTCATTAGCCTATTATTCTTAACAAAACAGTATAAGGACAAACTCACTTAAATACACGCTTTTACATTTCACTTTGAAACCAAATCTTTCACGATCATCTTGTCATTCAGCTTCTTGCTCTCGTGATGAATGAGATCTGACTCCTGCTGCGACTCTCGTTCGGCTCACACTGCACGTTCAATTTGTAGTTATAGTTAATCTGTTCTCTAACTGAACTAACATTTTTACTACTATAAAATATCAAAACGACGGTGGGGGCGGTCTGGGGTGGTTTCAAAGTGAAATGTAAAAGCGTGTATTTAAGTGAGTTTGTCATTATACTGTTTTGTTAAGAATAATAGGCTAATGAACTCACCATTCAAGCGCTTTGTCCCTGAATTGGCAAACCAAAAGTAAAATGTGCAGGGCTGCACTGTCATTCGTTCATGATGTGACAGTGAGGGAACATTTTCTTACCGCGGTGGGCAAGTGATGTAACCAGAATATGCCTGAATATCGGTAACACTGGCAATCGCAGCAAGCCTATTACCCATTATTATCAATCTAAATTAATCTACTGCAAAATATAGGAGCTTGTTACTGGTACGTAACAGACCTGTGCGTTTTGTATCATTAGTGCAGTGTCCATTCTCTGAGCATATATGCCCTGCTTGCGTGAGGCGCACCACTGAGAATCCCAAGATTCCTGCTTTTAGAGAGAAGAATATGCTCAGCCCCCTCCCTCCGAAGCTTCGAATATTCAGTGTTAATTACTACCGAAGCTTCAAAGCTCAAAAAATGACACTCAGACCAGCCCTAGTTAAAAAAAGAGATGTTTTTTTTTTTTTTTCTTGAAGCACCAGAGCTGTGAGACAAACATCATAACAGAATATTGAATATGTCGCTGGTCTTTTATCAAAATAAATCATTCAGTGCAGGTTATGACAGGACACACATTTTTGAGCCTTATTATTTTGTCTGTAAATAGCCCATTAAATCTCTTCGTCAAACAACAATTTCTGACTTATAAAACTTGTAGGAACTTTTCTTTTTCAATAGAATGATATAGGAGAATATTGAGCTCACACTCGAGGATGAAATCCCCCCCATTTGGGTGAGCGATTTGGTGCAGTCACTGATATTTATATGACCAAGATCAAATATATAATTCTGATAGCTTGTAATGAACATCAGTACCACAATGAAGTACCACATTCTGAAGGTGCATGTTTTTAGAAATATTCTAAAGGGCCCTTTACTTGCTTAAAAAGTAAATCAGATGACAGAAGGCATGTAGTAAATTTGCATATCAAATGTGATACAATAGGCTTTATAGGGTTAATATAGTGCATTAAATAGCATTTTATAATGGCTCTGAATGTGTCTCATTCAATCAGAATTCTCAGTCGGAGTTATCCGTTTAATAATAAAACATCATTCTGACAGTAAGGAAATATGTAATCTTTCATGAGCGTGTATTTACATTCCGAAAAACAAATCTGTCCTGTCTGTAATGAAGGTCAGGCTCTGATGAGAGCTGATCAGGCCGAATCAAAGTCTGTTAGAGCAAATGAGCTGATAAGATGCAGACATTGGGAATTCTGGAACAGACAGGCAACAGCCTGATTGCTCTTACTGGGAAACACTTTGTTTACATCAATCCCTGCAATCGGGAAACAAATGAGATAAACAGCTTTATAAAGCACTCTCCTGTAGGTATCTGGCTAAGGACTCCCCCACCCCCACACACACACACACATTTAAGGTTATCTATGAAACAGCGCACACCAGTCACCTCTCCTTTAATCAAAAATGTATGAACTCAAATCTCGGAGGAGTGTTAAGAAGGATTACCCTTTCCCCTCAGATAAAAATGTAATGCAGCCTAGCAGGGCTAGATTATGGACCAGACCAGTGCCCTCGGGCCCCAGATTGTCAAGGGCCTCCAAAGACTCCACCAAAGGAAACCGAACACCCTCAAAGCATACAGTGCAAGCTGACACCAGGGTCCAATCTTCAGACATTTTTACATTAGGTGGTTGGGCAGAGCTGTTCCTCTTGTACATGACCAGAATCGACAGAGCGTAACACGGCCTACCGTCACAGCTAGGCAGCGCGTGGTTCCACTGATGGTTCCTCTCACACACAATGGGCTCCTCATCACTCAGAGTATAGCCTTGATCGCAGCTGAACGTCACCCTGGAGCCAATGGCGAAATTGTTCCCGTGCCTTTTCCCATTCACCGGAATCCCCGGATCTAAACAGGAATCTGTTTCCATCATAATGCCTGTGAAGAAGGAACAAAACAAAATATTTCATTTCACCTCGAAGGTCTAAATTGAAAGGAGAATGGTGTCAGAAGCATTTTATACAGTATAAATCAGCAGATATCAGTCCCCCTGTGGCTTCCTTCCTTCAACAAATACATTGGCCCCACTTTAAATTAGGTGGCCAGAACTACTATGTACTTACATCAAAAAATAAATACAATGTACTTATTGTGCTCATGTTGTATTGCAAAACAATTTTGTTTTACAGGTAAAGTTAGGGACAGGTGTGGTGGTATGGGTAAGTTTAAGGGTAAAGTTAGGGACAGCTGTGGTGGTATGGGTAAGTTTAAGGGTAAAGTTAGGGACAGCTGTGGTGGTATGGGTAAGTTTAAGGTATGGGTAAGTTTAGGGTAAAGTTAGGGACAGCTGTGGTGGTATGGGTAAGTTTAAGGGTAAAGTTAGGGACAGGTGTGGGGATGGGTAGCTTTAAGTGTTAGGGACAGGTGTGGGGGTATGGGTAAGTTTAAGGGTAAAGTTAGGGACAGGTGTGGTGGCGAGGGTAAGTTTAAGGGTAAAGTTAGGGACAGGTGTGGGGGTATGGGTAAGTTTAAGGGTAAAGTTAGGGACAGCTGTGGTGGTATGGGTAAGTTTAAGGGTAAAGTTAGGGACAGGTGTGGGGGTATGGGTAAGTTTAAGGGTAAAGTTAGGGACAGCTGTGGTGGTATGGGTAAGTTTAAGGGTAAAGTTAGGGACAGGTGTGGGGGTATGGGTAAGTTTAAGGGTAAAGTTAGGGACAGGTGTGGGGGTATGGGTAAGTTTAAGGGTAAAGTTAGGGACAGCTGTGGTGGTATGGGTAAGTTTAAGGGTAAAGTTAGGGACAGGTGTGGGGGTATGGGTAAGTTTAAGGGTAAAGTTAGGGACAGGTGTGGGGGTATGGGTAAGTTTAAGGGTAGTGTTAGGTGTAAGGGACGTGTCAACAATGTAATTATAAATGTAACTACAGAAATTAATTACAGATGTAATTACATGCAGGTATTTTTAAAAATGTAAGTACAATGTAAAATCATGTATGTACATGATAAGTGCATTGTATCAAATGATTAATTAAAATGTTATTACATAGTAGTTAAGGCCATCTAATATAAAGTGGGTCCAATACATTTTTATAATATTTTGAAGACCATTCGGACAGTACAGGAATTTTTCCACTTGCCAATTTCACAAGTATACGATAATAATGATAAACCCTGATAGCTGTCTAAAAATTCTGAAAAATGAGAACACTTTGACACAAATGAGTTTCATATATATATCAGGCATAATGTCAGAGGTAATTTATTAGGAGTCCTGAATATCATTTGAGAATCATCTCATGCTCCCTCTTGCCCACATTTCTAATTTTTCTGTCTCTGCTGCAGTACATTACATTATAATAAAGATGTTAAATTCCTGCTAGAAAGAGCAACTAGACACTATTTATCAAGTCATTTGGTTTTGTAAAGATATTATTAACATTTTTCAGTTAAGGTCATGGGGAAAAAAATATAACATTTCATTTTACACACAAACCTATTTGTATAGTTGCAACTATACACAAAACAAGCAGGCACATAGATATGTGCTATATTTATAACAAGCGGTGCTAAATTTGACAAACATGAGGTTTTGGAATAAGAACTTGTGATGAATCCGGCAAGTTCGAAAAAAGAGTGTGTTTAACAGCCTAATTAACACTGCAAGAATGCAGGAGCGCAACAAAACCTGATTTCAAAACACACTCCGTCATCCTTCCTTGAAATTCAAAGGGCCTGGGACTAAATTATTATAGAGAAATATTATGACTAATAAGTAAGCTATACAACCGAGGGTCTTAGTAGCACCACCTTCTGTCCTGGACAGTATTCCTGCTTTCTACTCCTCATAACTTACAAATGATATGTTACACGTAGCAGCAACCAATGGCATTTTTAACTCATCATACAGTACATGGACAATAAAAAAATAAAAACAATGTAAAAAATTATAAATAAAGAAAAATAATAATAATAAAATATATATATATATATATATATATATATATATATATATATATATATATATATATATATATATATATATATATATATATATATATATATATATATTTTTTTTTTTTTTTTTTTTTTTTTTTATGAATTAAATGGTCACCCACCCACAATCATTTAAGATAGGACTTATAATTTCAGTTTACAGGTTCTAGCATAATTTTGAGGTGAGAGATCAGGGATGTAGAAGATTGTAAAAGCAAAAATGTGTATACAGTGTAGTCTATAAGTAATTTCCAGGTGATTTTATTACATTTTATTATGTGATTTTATTACTACTCCCATGTACATTCACAAATTAATTACTATGTTGTAATTAATGAACTAATGTGAATGGACTATGACCAGGATCATATGACTATTTGTAAAACAGTCATTAAAGGGATATTTCATCACTGGCAAGATGGGCTTTTAATAAAACTTGGCTGTCTATGCATTTGGATTATCGCAAAAACAAGCTGTGATCAACAAAAGTTTCTGATACTTACACGGTTTGTCTGTCAAGATAATTTTCACAGATGGACACAACTTTTATAAATTTTGAAGCCTAAATGCAGTCGCCAGAAGTAAAAGACTAAAGGTAGGCTATAAACGGACTACACCAAGCTTCTGACAACTCCTTCAGTTTTTATCTCAAAACATTTTCCCAGAACTTTTGAGTTATATTAGTTTATAAGAGCACAATTATGAGCATCATAAGGCTGTAAAAGCGGACTGAGTTGACCTTTTTGACGTGATGACGTTAAAAATCCCCAACAGCCTCTGTAGTCCCATTTAGCCACTTGATAGCAACCGCCTTTTTCAAGACACGTAACAGCTTCAAAAAATGGGGTGAGAGGGTTCAACAGGGCTAAAGGCTCCACGGGGTTAAAGGCTCCTTTGATTTTATTTTCCTCTAAACCATTAGATGGCACAAAAACTTGCCTCCTCAGTTTACAAAACATCTGCTTTTCAAGATGCACATGGAAATTTGTCTGATCTTTGACGTGATCACGGGCAGCAGCGCAAAGTGGATTCTGCGCTCATTTGATCTAATATTTGATGTTTTTAAAAATGTTGTAGATTTAAGTAGCAAATAAGAATCACTAAAATTATTGAATATATTTTGGAACAAAGGTCTTGTTAATGTTTGTCAGTTTTGTTCAAGGTAATTAAAGGAACAGTTTTGCAATAACGGAAGAATATGTAAAAGTATGGTATTTATGATAATAAACAGCGGCTGACTTTAACATTTGTTGACATGACATGGTTAGATTCAGATTGTAAGTATCATATGTTAAGTTGTGCGTCCACCTTAGAGATAATCACCATATTTATAATGAAACCATCAGATTTAAAAATTTGATATTAATCATATCATATATAATAAAATATAATTTATTGTTACTACTGTAAATCTATATAAAATTATTATGGGATCTCCTCCAATGCTTTCAGAATCTTTACTTTTTAAATGGTTTTGTTTCTATATTTTTCAGATATATTTCCATATTAACATATTTTAATGAGCATATTTATTGATCAAAAAATGTGTCTTTTATTCATCAAAATAAACAGAAAATAGTTCAAACTTTGCTAAAGTGATCATTTTGAACAAGTATTAACTTAGACATTATTAAAAACTAAAATATTATTTTAGCGAAAGTATTTGCATCAATACTGTGTGCCTTTGGCTCCATTCTGGTGAGCCTCCCTCGTCAACTCATACATTTTTAAGATTTTTAAATAAACCACTTATATGATTTATTTTCACACAAAATCTGTTGCTCCATAAACATAAAAAAAAAAAAAAAAATCTGTATCATACATTATAGGAGTAAAGAAAAGCACATTTTTCTTAAGGTGTGCCTTTAGCCCTGTTGTACCCTACTGATGTATTTTATAGAATAAAACGAGAAAGGGTTAAATTTAACCAAAACCCCATTGACTTTGGTACGAGGGAATCGAATCGCTAAAATGCTAATTAATTTCCGCATTTTGGCCTTTAAAGTGATGTCATACCTGCACCACTCTATTTGTTTCCATAGCTACCCTTGTTTGGTACCATAGTCACTCACTCCCTACACCTGTCCCTCATAACCCACTTGTGTATAAATACCCCAGTGTTTCTCATGTTCTTTGTCTGGTGTTGTCCAATGTGGATGTATTGTGTGAGTCGTTTTCAGTTTAGTTCTGCCCTTGTTTGGATTACTCTGTTTTGGATTTTCTCAGTTATTGCCTGCATCACCCTGGATTTTCTCTTATTTTGAATCAACTGTTATTCTGTACTTGGATCCTCCTCAAATTTGCTGATGATACTGTTGTCCTGGGCCTCATTTCCAACAACGAGACGGCATACTTGGACGAGGTGGAGCAACTAACACCATGGTGCCAGGACAACTGTCTCTCTCTGAATGTTGGCAAGACCAAAGAAATGATTGTGGACTTCAGGAAGAGACAGCAACGGACATACTCCCCTCTCATGATCAGTGGGTCACCAGTAGAGAGAGTGAGCAGCTTCAAGTACCTGGGTGTAAACATCTCAGAGGACCTGACCTGGACTGCACACATTCAGACAGAGGTGAAAAAAGCCAGGCAAAGACTGTACCACCTGCGCCAGCTGAGGAAATTCAGGGTTTCACCAGATATCCTGGTGAATTTTATTCCACTTCTTTATTCTTATTTTTTTACTTTTCTTCTACTTCTTGACTATTTACTTGATTATTTATATATTATATATATATATATATATATATATATATATATATATATATATATATATATATATATATATATATATATATATATATGAGTACTTTTTTTATCCTATTTCTATTATATCTTTCTTCCTTGTGTTTTTAACTGTGAATTTGCACTGTCCATGGAGCGGACCTGTTTACATTTCACTGCCGGTTGTATATTCTGTATATAACTGTGTATGTGACAAATAAAACTCTTGAATCTCTTGAATCTTGAATCCTGAAAACGTTCTATTTAGGGGCGTCTCCCGTCTCTGCAGGACGTCTACACCAAACGCTGCAAAGGTAGAGCCACTAAAATCATCAAGGACTCTAATCACCCTGCAAACCCTCATTTCACGCTGCTGCCATCTGGTAAGCACTTCCAAAGCCTGATGGCCAAAACTGAGAGACTCAGGAGGAGCTTCTTCCCCCAGGCCATCAGACTCCTGAACTCAGTCACCTAACATCACGTGACCATCGATATACTGACATTGCACTGCACTTTCTGTTCTCATTGTTACTGTGTAACAACCTGTTATAAACCTGTTTGCACAATATACTTTGTACATTTCTGTTAACCACATATTTATAAGTCTACAGTTTACTCACTGCACAGTTTATTTCACTTATTTTATTCCACTTCTTTATTTCTTTCTTTATTTTTCTACTTGATTTATTTATAATTATACAGATATAATATATATATATATATATATATATATATATATATATATATATATATATATATATATATATATATATATATATATATATATATATATATATATATATATCTTTTTTCTATTTCTATTATAATTTCCTCCTTGTGTTTTTAACTGTGAATTTGCACTGTCCATGGAGCGGACCTGTTTACATTTCACTGCCGGTTGTATATTCTGTATATAACTGTGTATGCTTATATGCCTCCGAACTCCCTCATGAGAGGACACGAGACCTGACTCACAGGTGATGCTCGTTCTCAATCACACGCCGGTCTCGCTCGCTCCTCTCCTCTATATATATTACTGCAGGGAATCCACTAAAATAGACGTCAAATCAGATTTCAGCTTGTTCTGGCCTAACCAGTTGACAATAACTACAAGAGCATTAAAACATGCTTTTAACAATAATGATTGGTCTATCTGTTGAGCCTGCACTAACAACAAACAGCCCTTGAGTCAGCGGGACATTAAACTTTAATCGCACTCTGAAGCACAGTTTATGAACACACCACCACCAACCATATTCAAAAAGAAAACAAACAGTATTTTCATATCAGTTTAATTATTCACAGAGGTTCCTCACCTCTCTTAAAGTTGTCTACTGCCTCTGGATGTTGATATTTGTCATGTGATGCTATCACACACATGTTAGTTTTCTCAAAATATTTTTTAGGCAACTAAAGACCTATAATCTAATTGTAACCCTAGAGAAACTCTTACAATTACATTACATGCACCAGAGAGCGTGTCCAGCCTAAATTTGCGCAATATTGCAGAACCGCCCACTGTGGAGCATGAAAACCCAATATCCATGATTTTAAATCACTGCAGATGCTGACTCACTCTCATAGCGGATCTGGAAGCCTTCGCTGGAGCGGCTGTTGTCGGTAGTAAAGAGCAGGTACATGTAATTGCTGGTGCTGATGAGGAAGTGAGGGGCTTGAGTGCCGTGGTATTCGCCAATCAGAGGCGACGAATTGGAGGGCCCGTCCCGAATTTCTAGCGTGTCGTAATTAACCTCCGTCTGAAACCTGCACAGAAAATTGAAGAAGAAAAAAATGAGCGTCTAGTCAATTATATCTGTCTGCTTATGACCTAGGTCTTTAGCAGAATTACTCTAATGATGGAGATTAAACTGAAAGGTTAACAAACGAAATTGTAGGAGCGAGAAAACTGCACTGAAGAGACTGCGGCCAAGGTTTCCAGAATGGGACGGGGGTGGGTGTCTGGGGGCTTCACATGCTCTGAATTCCCAAAAACAAATCAATACCTGTCAAAAGATATCTTGATGGCATGATCCTTTCTGGCTTCAATCACCCATTCACAGTTAAGGGAGTCTTTGTAGTACCCGGGCCAGCCAGGGGACAGTATGACTCCCATGGGAGCCGTTAGATGTCCGCCACATGGAGCTGGGACAGTGAGAGTGCAGAAAAATAGAATGTCAACTACAGCCCATCTCACAAATCCCAGCAGCACCTTCAGAAAGCTAAAAAGAGCAAAGTCTTAGAGCCCTCTCACCTTCGCAACGGGGGACAGCTGCGTTCCACACCACATTTCCATCCTGGATGACACAGGTGATGGATTCGGATCCGTGGGTCTTGATGAAGCCCTCATCGCATGTGAAGAGCACTGAGCTGCCCAGTAAGAAGTGCTCTCCAAAGCGCTGCCCGTTGATGGGAATACCAGGGTCGTGACATTCATTTTGACCAAATGCTACAGACACAGGATGAAAATATAATCAGTGCTGAAGCATATAATACTTAATCAAGATCCTGCCTGTCCTTGCCTGAGAACATATCAGCACATAACATGCATTAAGAGTACCCAACCTTCAATTAAGTGAACTATAATTATCTTTTAAGGAACAACTAACACAACTGATATTACTATGCTCAGTCTCATAAGCAAAATGTTGCAGCAGTGACAATTACCTATTCACCACCAAACCGTTACTTGCAATTTAATCTAATTTTGGAGAATCTGCAACCCACATGTAAAAACATATATGATACCACTAAACCCAATTCAAACACTGCCCGGCCAAAAATAAAGTCACTGTTTGGATTTAATTTGGCAAATGCTTAAGAGTCAAATGATTGGATCATTATTGCAGTGATTATTGTCTCTATCATGTTATAGGTTTGGCAACAGTTCTTCTAACACTAACTGATGGAGTGTGTAGCTTCTCATTTCTTAAACAACCATGTAGGAAGACACATCACAGCCATATTCCAGGATGACAAGGTCAGAATTCATCAGGCTCAGATTGTGAAGAAATGGTTGGGAGGGGGTATAAATATTCACACATGAATTGGCACCTCTGAGCCAGACCTTAAATTCATTGAAAGTCTTTAGGATGTGCTGGAGGAGACTTGACAGAGTGCTTGACTCTTGCATTGACAATACATGATCTTGACCAAAAATGTATGCACCTCTTTATGAAAATAAATGTTCAGAAAATGATTCTTCATGCTCCCTCCCAACCATTCTTTCAGTTGGAGCATGATGAATCTTGACATTGTCATCCTGGAATATGGCCATGATGAATATGGCCATGTGACGTGCATGATGGCCGGGCAGTGTATATAGGAGCTTCGCTAATGTTTGCATGTTAGCATGTGTTTAAATGATGCCATCATGCCATCATGCCATCATGTAGAGACACAATAAGCTTGCATGATTGTCCTATACACCGTTTTGCTGAATTCAGCATGGAAACAGACTGCAATGTGTGTAAACAAAGCTAACATGGGCAAACACAACTCATAATAATTTGTACACAATGAAATTCTATGATAATGTACAACTTTGTTATCATCATGCTTAGATTTAGATTTGGATACGAGGTTGGAATTAATGGTTAGCTTTAAATTTTGGTTAACATATGCTTTAATCCAAAGTGACTTACAGTATATTGAATTCAAGGTTTACATTTTATCAGTTCATGCATGCCCTAGGAATCAAACTCATGACCTTGGCGTTGCAAGCATCATGTTCTACTATTTGAGATGCAGGAATTTTTACACTTTTGCAAATTAGTATGACTTATAATGAGCCTGGGTTGGATACTACACAATACAAGGAATAAAGGTAATAATATTAATTTACATTAATCCATCCACTATCAAAATGGAAATGTAACCCTCTTTTCAAAGGTTTACATAAAGCTTGGTTTAATTTTAGATGTTATCGTGTGTTGCTCTCAAGTAGAGACAAAAGCAATATGTCAAGATATTTACATTTGCCATTACAGTACCATTACATAAGTTCAATTGTTCTGTACACAGTACAGTCAAATAAACCATGCACACAGACATGACACAACATGTGAGTGGAAAGCTACAGTAATGTACACTATATTGCCAAAAGTATTACACCCCTCCAAATCATTACATTCAGGTGTTCCAATCACTTCCATGGTCACAGGTGTATAAAATCAGGCCCCTAAGCATGCAGACTGCTTCTACAAACATTTGTGATAGAATGGGTCGCTCTCAGGAGTTGAGTAAATTCAAGCGTGGTACCGTGATAGGTTGCCACCTGTGCAATAAGCCCATTCGTGAAATTTCCAAATATTCCACGGTCAACTGTTAGTGGTATTATAACAAAGCGGAAGCAATTTGGAACAACAGCAACTCAGCCACGAAGTGGTAGGCCATTATCTGTATGGGGTTGTTTTTCAGGGGTTGGGCTTGGCCCCTTAGTTCCAGTGAAAGGAACCCTTAATGCTTCAGCATACTAAGACATTTTGGACAATTTCATGCTCCCAACTTTGTGGGAACAGTTTGGGGATGGCCCCTTCCTGTTCAAACATGACTGCGCACCAGTGCACAAAGCAAGGTCCATAAAGACATGGATGAGCCAGTTTGGTGTGGAGGAATTTGACTGGCTTGACTCCGGACCTCAATACGATAGAACGACTTTGAGATTAATTAGAGCTGAGACTGTGAGCCAGGCCTTCTCGTCCAACATCAGTGCCGGACCTCACACATGCACTTCTAGAAGAATGATCAAAAATTCCCATAAACACATTCCTAAACCTTGTGGAAAGCCAACCCAGAAGAGTTAAAGCTGTTAGCTGCAAAGGGTGGGCCAACTCCATATTAACCCCTACGAATTAAGAATGGGATGACATTAAAGTTAATGTGCATGTAAAGGCAGGCGTCTCAAAACTTTTGGTAATATAGTGTATGTGATAATGCAAAGCATATATGACATGTAACAAGACATTAATTCACTATGACTGAATGCTTGATTCTGATTGGTTAACACACATTCAAAGGTGTTTAATAATTCATTTCCTCTATCTGCACAGCTATGAAGTAGTTCCAGGTTGTTGTTTGTAGAACTAGTCAAACTAGTAACGGTGGCTTAAGTGACTATTAAATTAGTAATGACTATGAAATTCTACATGAGCATTTAGTGGGACCAAAACCTGAAAAATGTATTGAGATAAACCAAATGTTCTTATGGCCACCATGGTAGAAGTGATATAATTGACTAGTAAGCTGAATTATTTAAAATAAATATTTAAAATATTTATAAATATAATATAAAATAAAAAATAATATAATATAAAATATTTAATGCACACTCCACTTTGTGTCGAGGTAGCATTAGCATCCTAGGAGCATCCCGTGCATTCATTCTCATAATAATTCAATAATTTAATTTAATTATTTCTTACTTTACATTAACAGATACAATTTCTCATGAAAAGCCACAGACACTGAGGCGTTGCGCGGATGTCGGCAGAGAGCGTTCAGTTGCATTACTGCTCTCGTTTTAAACCTTCTATTGTGGTTTGAGACACTCAGATTTTGTCAAATCTCTGTTTTCCCTTTACACAACTCTGCAGACAGCTCACATATGTGTCGCACATGCATCACAGATGTCAGTGTGGAAGCTTCAATTATTCAATATGTGCACTCGCAGAAGCAGAAGATCCTGCCAATGCTATTTTAGTGTTTTCATTTGGTGAATACATCTGTCTGCGAAGCCCCTGTGGAAGTGTGATGGCTAATGCATGGAGACCTTGCGGCCAGGGCTTAGGGCATGTACGCAGCTCTACCCCATTCCCCAATGACAGTCTCATTGTTCTTACGGCTGTGCCTGACAGTTGCTCCAGCGCCACTCCAGCGGAAACATGTATACTTCTTTCTGAGACAATGACACACCATTACCGAAGCAGCACTGATATATCAAACAACACAATCCACTGACATCGCCTGCAACTACTGGTTCCATCTATCCCCAAATTTTGTTCTCACATAGACGTGCCAACACAGATCATGGTCCCGGTTTCATCAGTTCACTAAAAATCTATATATGTCCGTTTTCAGCTATTATACTCACTGACTCAAGGCATCCCCAAATGCATTCTAACTGTTTAACTGTCTTTACTATTGTTAATTATTCTCAAAAAAGCATAATTAATGCATTACACCTGCATTTAGGTTTAGCAGATGCCTTTTTAATCCAAAGCGTGTGTTTCATCAGTATATGTATATCCTGTGAATCAAACCTTGACTTTGGTCATTGCTGGGACATGCTGTACCAGTTAAGCTACAGAAACACATGCAGGGAGGGAAAAGCTATTAAAGAGATTAGTTCACCCAAAAATTAAAATTACCCCATGATTTACTCACCCTCAAGCCATCCTAGGTGAATATGACATTCTTCTTCTATAGTTATATTAAAAAATGTCCTGGCTAATCCAAGCATTATAATGGCAGTGAATCGGAGCCCAAAATGTGAAGCCCAAAAAATGTGCATCCATCCATTATAAAAGTAATCCACACAGCTCCAAGGGGTTAATGAAGGCCTTCTGAAGCAAAGCAACTGGTTTGTGTAAGAAGCCCACTTTCTTTGTAAGTTGAATATGGAAGGCGGGCTGGCGGAAGCTAGATAGTTTACTTTGTAAAGTTTTGAATATGGATATTTTTCTTAAGCTGTATGGATTTTTATATGGATGGATGCACTTTTTTGGGGCTTCAAATTTTGGGCTGCCATTTACTGCCATGATAATGCTTGGAAGAGCCAGTATATTTTTTTAATATAACTCCGATTGTATTCGTCTGAAATAATCTCATATATATACACACCTAGGATGGCTTGAGGGTGAGTAAATCATTTCATTTTTGGGTGAACTATCCCTTTAAATGTATTTTTGATTCCAGAATGTATTCAGCAAATCTGCTTCCAATGTTTGCCATAACAACGTAATGAACTTACTGCTGCTGTGGTCACATTAAGCAGCTTCACAAGTTAGCTTAAAAAATGTTAAAGGTGCTCTAAGCGATGGCATGCCTTTTTAGGCCAAAAAATGTTTTGTCACATACAGCAAACATCTCCTCACTGTCCGCTAGCTGCCTGTCCCCTGAACACACTGTAAAAAACGCGGTCTCTTTAGTCTGCGTAAGCTCCACAAACTGCAACCAAAACAAACGTGGGCAGTCTGGACAACGATAAAAGCATAAAAACAGTGCTCCAGCCAATAGCTGACAAGAATGATTTGGGGGTGGAAATCATTCTTGTTGGCTACTGGCAGGAAAAGCGTGTGACATCGCTTAGAGCACCTTTAACTGGCTAGCTAGCTTGATTTTCAATGACAAGATGGAGGAACCCTTACGAAAATTAACCATGGTTTTACTACAAATAAAACAAACAAAAAAAAAAAAAAAAACATGGTTATTGTAGTTACACCATGGTAACCACAAATTAACCATTGTTTTGCTACTCTAACCATAGTTTAACCATGGTATTTGTGGTAAAACTGTGGTTATATAAATGGTAATCAATCAGCCAAAAAAAACATGGTTACTACACTTTTACTACAATAAAACCATGTTATTTTTCGTAAGGGAAGCCTCTCCATTTCCTTGTGTGCAATGTGATACATAAGATGCAGCCTTATAATTTTTAAATATGTATCTCTAACCATGATGCCTACTTTTTGGTACATCCGTTAACAGTGTGTCTATGCTATAAAATGCTGCCTATGTTGGCAGCTCACTGTGTTTTATTGCAGTGTCATTGTGGACTATCAAGGTTTGTTATACATCAAGACCTAAATACTAAAACACATTTTTGTATTAGTTCAAACATAAGCTAATCTCAGTGGAAATCATATGTGTCAATGTAATTTTAATAAAACCTAATAACTAATTAAACTATTAACTAATTAGAACTATTGCTATGCATGACAACATTTGGCTTTACATGGGGAAAAATAAATCCAACGTTTTTTTGTTTTCTATAACAAATGGAATATGAAAGTTGTACTGAAGGTCAAAATGCCCTTTATGTGCTGAAAGTATGAACGTATGGCATTTTTCACAATAGAGATATGACACATGAAAAGTGTGAATCTATTCAACTCCAAAAATAATATACGTAAATCCTATAAAAGCTGCAAAAAAAGTTTCAGGGAAAAATAAGATAAATCAACCCTGAAAATGATTTAAATGTCTCTCGGACTGATTAAAAGATACTTTTACATAAATACAAAACAATCATGCTATCACACTATGCAGTGTATGACCAGGATACCAGCAATGTAAAGGTGACATTAGAAATTACAAATTTGACGTAGTACAGGTATTAAATGCATAAGACAAAACTGGCACTATGGTAGATCTAGTAATGTAAGTCCTGCCTTCCAAATAAGAGTCACTGCCTGGTCTTAATGAAATTTCTCTACACTGCATGCACACTGGGCTATTATATATATATATATATATATATATATATATATATATATATATATATATATATATATATATATATATATATATATATATATATATATATATATATATATATATATATATATATATATATATATATATATATATATATATATATATATATATATATATATATATATATATATATATATATATATATATATATATATATATATATATATATATATATATATATATATATATATATATATATATATATATATATATATATATATATATATATATATATATATATATATATATATATATATATATATATATATATATATATATATATATATATATATATATATATATATATATATATATATATTATTATTATTATTATTATTATTATTATTATTGTGTGCGTGTGTGTTTAAGAGTGTAAGAAACTATGTTTATGATAATGGCTTACTTTATTGCCGTTAAAAAAAAATCCCCATTCAATTAGATAGGTGCTATACTTGCATGACTGAAAATAGTTGCCCGAGTACATTCCCAAGAAGGCTGCCAAGTGAACGGACTTGCCTTGTAAGGGACTTTGTTATATCCCAGTTTAATATGCAGACATATTTCCTTATAAGCAATTTGTAGGATGACTTCCCTGAATAGTGGAAACAATGTGGCTCTGTGATGTTATCAAACATTACTCTGTCTGAGTATCTCAACCAGCCCAACACAGCTAAAAAAATAATGCACATCATAAAATAAATATTGCATTTACTTGTGTAGGTGATATTAAACCCCTTTCCCGTATTCGAGTGGTCTGACTGGAACTCCAAGCGCATTATATGCCCATTACTAGCGATCTGCGAGGGTACATCCTTCCCAGAGAACGTTCCAAATGTGGTGGGCTCCGGCATCCCATCGTCTTTCACAATGAGATAGTCAAACTGGGGCTCCATCTCAAAATCGCTGAAAATGAGATGGATCCGACTGCCCGGCTCGGCTATAATGAGCCACACGCAGTTCATGTTGTTTCCGTATTCCTCTGGGTAGTTTGGTGAGAGGATGATGCCTGACGGAGTGGTGAAATTGAAGAAGCAGGAGACTGTGGAAATGAAGACAAATATATATAATTCCATTACAAAGGTCACAATATTTATTTTAGTTCACAATGGATATGTTACCAGGAATGCTATTTTGTCTCTAAAAAAAAGATGAGAGGAATAGAGAGTTCACATAGACCATGATAATGAGTTGTTCGCATGATGCAGAAATAATGACATGTCAAGGAATTTGTTCAAAGTATGAGCTTTGTCAGGTTTTAATTTTTTTTAACAACAAAACATTAACGAGGTACTGCTTCCTCTTATTGCAGTACTAAAGAAAAATACCACTGCATGAGAAGATTATCTTGTAGGCCGAATTCACTACAGTCGTGCTTATTTTAATTTGTGAGTGCAAAACTGGTACAGTGCGACACCATGTTTATTTAAATCAAGTTTAAAGTCGGTAAAATAAAGAGATTTTCTTTCTTTTCAGTGATAGTCAAACCAAAATTTATTCAGACACCTTCAACATTTTCTCACAGTTTATTCGCTATAGTTTAGAAAATGGTTATAAAATATGACAAGAACTGAGTTAAACTATGTCAGAACAACTTCATCTTGATAATGTCAGATAACTTAGAAAGTAAGATAGAAAGTATGTAATGGATTACAATCAACCAATCAGCTGTCAGCTGTTAAATTTAAGTACACAATTAGATAATACCAATTTAGGTCAACCAATTAGTTCAGTCTGTAGTGTAAAAGGTTGCATTAGCAATTAAATAAAAATAAATAAAAAAACACTTAAGCAAAACATGGTCAGGTCAAAGTGTCTGAATAATTTTGGTCCCAAATTTGTTTTACTGGTAGTCCACTGTATGAAGATTTTGTGGGTATGTCACAGTTTACTTTATTTTGCTATCCTCACTTACACAAATGAACTATAGTATCCTGCACCCACCAGTAAATAATTATATCTAGTGTCTGAATAATTTTTGGTTTGACTGAAAGCACCTTATTTAAATCTACATTTTGATTATCATAGATTGACAGATATTATATAAGATGTTTTATAGATCAGGTATATATCCCGATATACAAAAATATATATTTGTTGAACAAACACCCAATTCTTAGTGCGTTCCCTCTTGAGTGAGGAAGTGAAACTGTAATGTTCCAGAAACAGAAATATAATAATTGACCTCTCATACTGCAAACCTGGGAATTGCCAGCATGGACGGATGCCATTCAGCTTCATATCTGCCCCTAATCTAGATGTCATGTTTTTACAGCTGCGATACATTAATCATTCTAAATGGCAACATGTTAATTATAACCATGCATTTCAGAAAATGACTCTTACAGACGCAGCTGGGTTTGTTTCCAGACCACTGGTTATTTTGCTGGCATGATATTGTCCTCTCGCCAACCAATTCAAAAGCAGCCTGACACTCAAAGGTCAGCACATCACCGTGTAAAAAACGGTCTCCAGTTCGCTTTCCATATGCAGGGACGCCTGGGTCTCCACAGCCACCTTTCTCAATTTCTGTAGGAGAAAAAAGGGTACATGATTTATTTAATTTAAATGTTGTTTTCAGCCTGGCAATTACTTTGGATGTTGTTCTGATATGCCATATGACCTCTTTTGGAATAGTAAGTTGTTGAATGCAGTGTTTTTGCTCTAGAACTTGGATTAAACCTTGAACATCAGGTGCAGACTCAATACAGTACCACTTACTTATTGTACAGAAGTAAACAACAGGTTTTTATTGAAATGTATTAATATTAACATACACCCAACAATATGCAAGTAATATCGCTTCAACATAGGCTAACTAAGAAAATGGAAAGTTTTAATTTCTTTATTATTCAAAACCCTTTTTTTTTTTTTTTTTTACATAGCAATAGCATTTTCTCCTTCCATTCAGAAGTTGATAAACATTTATGTAATCCTAATATGATTATTTATAGCTGCATTTTATTATTTGCATTTAACATTGTTTTTTACTGTGCTGTTTTTTTCTGTGCTATCAGACCACATTTTTTTAGTTGTAAGAACTACTGAGCTAAGGCTGTATATTTCCAGGAAGTGCATGGAACCCAGCATAAAACGACAGTGACAAACGAATGATGTTCAGGGAAGAGTTCATTTTTATGTTAACAACTATGGTGTCAGCTTAGCAGCAAGTGCTCTATTGACCCAGCCAGACGATAATCTACAGCGGATGAGTTTCCCCACTTGCGGCAAAATCCACAACCTCTACAAGGTGTTAAGAGCATGCTAAATACCTTCAGTGCTACCACAGGCGATTAGTTCAAGAACCCACAAGAATGGTAGGCTATCGTGTTAGGACTGCCAGCTCATCATGACCAAAAAGCAAACAGCTCTTACAAGCAACGATGTTAAATAATGCACAGAAAAGCAACTGGAAATTTAACAGCTATAGAAATGCTCCGTTAAACATTCACATATATTTTGTATGTTTTTTAGTTTTTTTTTTAAACACACCATTAAGCTAATGCGTGTACCTGCCTAAAGCTGTGAACCAAACAAATCTAGTATGTGTCCTACTGACAAAAATGTAAATTTGCCAGGACAAGTCATTGTATTGCTTAGACACTGGCAACAAGGACTAATAAATTAAACGTATTAGCCATAAATGGATAAGCAATTCTCTGACATTTTCTGTGCAATTAAGTGTAACACAGTTTTTCAAAGTTCACTTTTGTTTAGGTTCTTTAGTAATTACTCAAGCAAAAAAATCTAAATTAAAATCTATTAAATGGAGGGATTTTGATGGTTATTTCTATCTTGGATGTTGTTACAATAATACAATAATCACCCCATTCATTTTTAATAGGGATTCTTCACATGGAAATAGTGTTAGAGCCTGTGGACCTCAAGGAGCATTGTCTATGAAACAACTCAAACTGTAAAATGGCTGTAAAAAAAAAAAAAAAAAAAAAAAAAAAAAAAAAAAAAGAAAAGAAAATTCTGACAAAAACAAACAAACAACAAAAATAATTTTTGACAGCAGTTGTTGAGGCACAAATTAAATTAAAGGCTCACAAACAGTTTATCAAACAAAGAACATAAACACAGGGATAAATATATATATATATGTATATATATACACAAAGGCAGTCCAATAAAGCAAACAAGAAACAGGTTTTTCTTTAAATTATTCAAACCATGAAACACCATAGAAAATAATAATGCGAACACAGGAAACCGAACAGAAATCCCAACTCAAACACAGACCAAATGTGACAGTTTTCTGAAGCCATGCAACAGTGGGAATAGTTTTGTGAGAGGAATAAATGGAATTAAAATACTTAAATACTGCCAATTAGAGATTATTTACACCAATATATATATATATATATATTCAAGATTTGCATTGGAGGGGAGTATTTACATTTGTCAATGGGCAATGACTCAATTCCAGTTTATCAGTTTGGAATGAAACATGTAAATAATAACCGAATTTCATTCTGGGTGAACTATTCATTTAACTCTTTAGAGGTTTGGGTTCAATCATCCACTATGAAATTAGCCTTTGGTCTGTTTAATGAAGCTCAATGTTGGTGACCACAGTTTCTGTACAGTTTATAATTTCTGTTGAGGGGAAAACAATCCTTTGCCAATCTAATAACTTTTAAATGAATGTATGAAATGATGAATTTGAGTTTGACATCTACACGGCCTCAAACAAAGTGTCCCACCAGTGGGTCCCGGTGGAAATGTTGTCAAACATGACAACGTGACTAGAAGCACAAGTGTGAAATTGGGTTTACACAAAGTTAATTGGGTTTGTGTCATTGTGCTGGGCTATCCAGACAGTGAGAATTGCTCAATTGTGAGGTTACAGTTCAGAGTGAAGAGCGGCTAGGGAAAAACTCTATTTCAAGGTATTAAACAACACGCTTTGGAAAAACAAGTTAAGGGGTGAAAAAAAGGAAGAAACTAAATGGATAGATAAACACAAAACAAAAAGACTACTTAATCATGTTAAATGCAATTAAAGTTGTCTCATTATATTTAAGGAAATCCACTACATACTAAAACAATTAAATATATCATTTAAATCAGGAAATAAACTAAACTTGAGATAAATGTGAAACAGAAAAAGCTATCCTGTGCTCTATTTCTAGGTCTAATTGGTGACATTGATCATGTGAATTCCTTTGTTCAAAAGGTCAGATTTTTCAAACACTAGAGTCAATCAAGCAAGAGTCAAAACATGATCATCAGGTTTAGCACAAACCTGAGGAGCTTTGAGTGCATTAAAGGCCCACTGATGTGCCTTGAAACGCGCAGCATTATTCAATGTATTGATGTAATTTCCCCTGAAACAGGAAAGCAGGGCAGGACATATCAAGCAGCTACTCCCCTTTTTTAAAACAGCCAATAGCATTTTGTTTATATCACAGTTTGACTAGAGCCTTTCAGTCCGGAAAAGCCACAGTTTCCTCCTAACCTCTAGCCGTTTCTCATCATAATCTCCTCCATATCGCGTAGAAATACAACATTTTGTGCAGAATTTAAATGGGTCTGATACGTTTTGTGGTCTGCGCCGACTCGTGCATGTGATCCGTTTCTGAGCGTGCGTGTGAAACTATCGTGAAACCAGACTTCATTTGCCTCCCCTGAAAGCATATTTACACTGTCTGAATCGTTTCCTATCTCCTATGTAGTGCACTATGTGCCATTCACCATGTAGAAAATAGTAAATGTGTGAACAAGTGAAAGATTTCAGCAGCAACTTCAGCATCTATTTCAGGGACTATTCTAGAGAGATTTGATTGGACTTAAGAAGTGATGAGAAGCTTAAGTCTGCAGTGATCCATTTTAGTGGAAGTGAGAGACTGTGAGAGAATGAAGTTTTGAATGTTTTTAAGTCGTAAATGCAAATTTTGTCATTGTTTTGGAATGCACCAGCTTATTCATAACCTTAAGGCTAACATAGTCATACTGAAAGCTAAAAAAAAAAATTATTTCAGGGGGCCCTTAAAAGCAAGTCACACCAAATTCTAAGAAATTTTTGAACTCACTTTCTCTTTCTTTTACATTTATTTATTTAAAATAAATGTAATCATTATGATAAATCTAATTATTATACTGATATTTAACAAATGTATTTAACTAGAAATGAATGCAAAATATAAAAAAAAAAAAAAAAATATATATATATATATATATATATATATATATATATATATATATATTCTGTAATATATATTAAATAAACATGCTGTAAAATAGAATCATTTTCACCACACCATCAAGATTTCAGATCTTCAGCAACATGTTTACTTTTGTAAATTGATAGCATAAGAAATTATTGTTGTTGTAGCAAATTTTATCAGTTTATCTGTGCATATGTAAATACATGCCTCAATATATTCTTATATCTGATTTGCTTTGATGCTATTCTCCTGCAGGGTAAACGGCAGGTACAAAATTTCACGCAAGCTTTTCAAACATGTCGGCACAGCACATACGCCGCTCCATTTGCCTTCAATTTGCATACCTTTTAGAAACCGGCATGCTTTAACAACCAAAAGTCACCAAGTCAAACTTTTTCACTGTAAAAGGAATAAATAACACATTCATATTTCCTGGAAAATAAGAAAAGGGTGACCGTTTACAGTCCTGTTTCATCACTCTTATAGTGGGTGGAAATGACCATATGAAAGAATGGTTTCTTACGGTTACTAAACATTATAATGACATACCTTCATATATGGCCTTAAAACCTTGCGATCCAATCGTGTCATCGGACTGCAAATGGAGCCACATCTGGTTGCTCATACTCACAATCAAATCGGGCACGCTGGATCCCGTGAGACTGGAATAGAGGCACAAAATTGAATTTTATTCTTTCATTTATGTATTCATATGCAGCCATGAAAGCTTATACATAAACCCAGTGCCTATTTCATGTGGCGGTTGCTCTTGAAAGAAAATAATCAAATGTAATTCCATGAGCATATAGGAGTAGGTGCATTTGTGAATAGAAGCACATGCATGTTCAAAGTTTAACATAAAAGACCTTTTTGCTATACTCACACATAAAGCACTCTTCGAGCATCACCTATCTTCCCTCCGTCACCCACTGTTAACGTATCATACGCTCGCTCTAGGTCAAACTCTTCAAAAGCTAGCTTGATGACCTACGGGGATAAAGGAGAGGTCATGATAAACACCACAGACCAAAACGTCCTGAGGAGAACGGCCCCATTCACATGAGATTGACTCAGAAAATGATCATATTAAAGAAAAAGAAAATACTCAACGGCAAGGCCGGTCAGCCATTGCTCTGAATTCTTTTCCATGGCTATAGACATGTGAGGCTGAGTGGCAATGAAGGTGTAATTAAATAATTTTGTTTAATTTAAGAAATGTGAGATTTTGAGTTTTGCCATGTATAGTGCAGAGCCTGAAGAAACGGGTTGCATGTTCATTTGATGTGAGCACAGAAAAAAAGCAGCAGAAAGAAAATTGGATTCAAGGAGAGATTGCTGGAAGGAGAGAAAAAAAAAAAAAAATCAAGCTTAATTAGGACAACCCTATTATCAACATCCTCGCATTTTTTTTTCATTTTTTTTTCAAAATGAGCCATTAAAGAGCCATTATTCTCATCTATATTCTGTCCCATCTTTAAATGTGATTGGTGTAATTTTTTTTTTTTTTTGTTCAAAGTTACCATCTCCTATTCTATCTTAAAGAGAGAGAAAAAGAAAAGAAAAAAAGACAATTGTGTCCTCATTTACTCCCCCTCATGTACAAAACCCATATATCTTTCTTCAGTGGGACACAAAAGGAGATGTTATGCAGAATGACAGCCTCAGTCACCATTCACTTTCAATGCATTTTTTCCCCCTATACAATGAAAGTGAGAGGGTATTGAGACTGTCATTCTGCCTTTTGTGTTTCACAGGAGAAAACAATATTTCGGACATAAGTGAGTAAAATTTCATTTGTACTACCCCTTTAATATGCAGAGACATAAGTAAGCAATTTATAGTTTGCCATAACTCTCATTTGAACCATGTTTTAACGCACTCCTGCAATTTATTTGAAATTATTCAAATAACTTATTACATTATTAGTATTAATAACAACACGATCACATGAGAATGTGTATCAATAATACAAGTGTGCAATATCGTGGAATGTATACGGCAAAATGAGTTTTGGCGTGCATATGGTACGCAGTTTTTCATGTGCATATGATGCTCACTTTATGGTGTGTATATGACACACTCTTGTGTTCGTGTGTATAAAACTCAGTTTGCCGTATACATTCCATGACATTGCACACTGCATTATTATTGATACGAATTTTCATGTGATCAGGCTCTTAATAATTAAATTGTTTATTTATTTAGCATTTTCAAGTTATCACAATAGTTAAATAATTAACCCTTGTAGGCCGTTGGATTCTGGGCTTAATGAAAAAAAAACAAAAAAAAACAATAATAATCCTTTCATCTAAATGGCATGAGACTTTGTGACTTTTCCTGTACTTGCCAACATACTTCACAACAATAAAAGTACTAACGTTTGCTATAATAGTCATTTAATAATCTGTGAAAATAATTATGGCAAATGAGCTAATGAGTTATCTACTAATTTTGATGGTAATTTCATGCCATTTTCATTTTAAAAGTGCTTGTTTACCAAGAAATCGTCCACTCTTCTTTAAATTGAATTTTACTTAAGTTTAATGTTGTTGTGAGGTTGAATTGTAAATGGATGTTGTTTGGATTGTAGTCAGAGATATTGCGCTATATAAACAAAATTGACAATCTTAAGCAATAAGTGTTATGTTCCTGCAGTTTGCTATTTTGGGCAAAGAAAGAAAATGTCTGAAAAGTTTACTTGTTATAGGTACACTATGTAAAAAAGCGGACGGAAAAGTTACATAGTGCACCTTTAAGGGTTGGATTTTGCGTGCCCTATATGAGACATGATAAGTCTTTTTGCCAGTTTAAGCGACAAACTGAGCTACTTGTGGTTGTTTTATGAGATGTAACATTTTATACTTATGCTACAATGCTGCTGATCTGTGCTACAAAACGTTCAATCTCTGTAGCACCAGTGCTATATGAAAAAAAAGTTAACATACAGCCCTGCATTTGGGGGTTTAATCTATTTGTTTTGTCTGATCAATGGCAGATTTGGGAAGTGTTCAAGAACATTTGAAAACATTTTTTTTTTTGTTTTTGTTTTTTTGCAGTTTGGTGACATAGTGGCTCAGAAAAATCAAACTTCACCTTTATACAGAAATAAATCAGAGGAACAAATATATATCACATTTACTCTGCAAAACTGGAAGTCCAGGTGCCTCATATGCCCATTACTAGTGATCTTCTCAGAGAGCATCCCAAACATGATGTTCAAACCTTAACCTTCATTCACTCTTCTGAGGTATAGGGCACACAACAACAACAACAACAACAACAACAACAACAACAACGTAAATTACATCATAGTTTCAAACAAAACTAACAATAAATATGTTACACTGTAAACCATAATGCCCATACTTATACTTAATTGGTCTGAGTAGGACTTAAATTAAACAAATTAGTTCAGTTAAATGAACTGTTATGAGTATTTAGAACTTTCTTTTCTTTTGAGTTCACAGCACTGACATATTTCAAGTGAACTGAAGTGTTTCATTGTTTTGAGTTGTATGAACTCATTCTTTAATTTAGACTAACTTAAGATGAACTGAAACTTGGCTGGCATTTTTATTTCCCAGCATGCTTTGCCCATGGCACCCGAAAGGGAGAGTAAATGCTAAATAATGGTAAAGGAGATTTAGTAGAGATTAATGTTTTATTTTGCTAATTTAAGAGTTTCTGTTAATGTAGGTTTTTGGAGAGTTACTGTCTTGGTGACAAGTGGCACATGCTGTATAGTTTGAGAGCATGTTTTAAGTTGCTGCACTCTAAAAATGCTGGGTTAAAAACAACCCAAGTTGGATTGAAAATGGACTAACCCAGCAATTGGGTTATTTTAACCCAGTAAATGGGTTATTTTAACCCAGTAAATGGGTTGTTTTAACCCAGCGGTTGGGTTAAATGTTTGCTTAAAACAACCCAATCGCAGGGGTAGTCCATTTTCAACCCAACTTGGGTTGTTTTTAACCCAGCATTTTTTAGAGTGTGTACTCATATAGTATGTGCTATACCATATTCTTAACATGTTAGCAAATTAGTAAATTGACACTTGATAGTTCTGTTTACTTAAAATTGGGAACATCATAATAAAAAAATAAATTAAAAAAATAATAAAAAAACATTTTGAGTCAGCCCAACTTATTCAGGTTTACAGTGTATGGAATAGCACACAGAAACTCCAATACCTGACAGATAACACTGAAATAGGTGTCCTGAGAACTTACACCTGTCTATGTGACAGTCTTAGACTTTGTTAAAAGTGAAAAAGCATGTAAGCTGTTCACATCACACTATTGGGGAGAAAGTTAGTAACAAAAGTTAGTAAAGTGGCTAACACTAGTTACAGCACCTTTAATTAATGTATAAATGATAAACCTTTGGGTAATTAAGTTGTTCATTAATGTGTGCATTAATTTATATTTAAAAAATCAGATTATGTGAATATAGTATGTATAATTTGGCCATGCATGCCCTTTACAATCGCGGTGGTAATGTGGTAATTTACAATTAAAAGAGTAATTCTGGTGTTAGATTCTGATCAGTTTATATCATTCCAACATTTTCAACTATATTCCAAGGGTTGTGGACAGCACAGCTTCATGTACCTCACAGATTAACTATATAATATGTTATTTATCTCACTAATAATACATTAATTTAACAAAGGTTTCAGTACAGTGACATATGTACAAATAAGTCCCATTAATGTTCTATGCTTGGTACAGTGTCTAGGGTCACTAATTTGTTTGTCAGTGTCAACAGAGCAAGCAGGTTGGCTACATCAGTTTGAAAAGAAAGGAATGATTCAGCAACACTGAGCAGATCTTGACAAGTAATCTGTATAAAATGTCAGTGCTGATACAGAGTCATTTGGCGAGACTTTAAACGAGAAGTCTAAAATACAGGCTTTTAAATTATCCTGTCAAAAGTAAGGATTCCTTTTTTGTTCTTTTTCTTTTCTTTTTTTTTTTTTTTTTTTACAGAAGACTTAGCAAGAGGATAAAAACAGCACTCATGGTCTACATAAACACAATCAGAGAGTGACAGGTCATCTTAGCGATTGTTCCCTGAACCAGCTTGAAAGAATTATTGATTTCTTTATTTTATACAAAACTGACAGCAGCCTCAATGACTCTGCCTGAGTTTGAGAAAAGACGGTTCACAATGCTCTTCAAAAATTGCTAAATGGCGTGGTTTTATTGTGCAATTTTATTCGCCCAGGAGAAAGTGTTTACAAATCACATTCAGTGTTAGTTACAACCAACTAGAGAGATGGAGAATAAACCGCAAAAATAGTGTAAAATAAATAAATATATAAATAGAAAAATGAATATTTGTTACAACATCCCAACCTTGTGAAACATTTTTATTTTGACCTGTAATTAATGCTTGTCTTCACCTTACATAATCAAATAAGTGTTTGTTTTTTCTCTGTACTCATAGGGCCCTATCATAGTGTTTTTTGCTAGTTTCAGCGCGATGCAGTTATCATATTCACGTCCAGAGCCAGGTTGTTTAAATGGCAAATGCACTCATGCCCATCTGTTCGCCCATGGGCATGCTGGTCTGAAAACAAGGTGTGTTCAGGCGCATTGTTGGCACTTTGCTATTTTGAGACAACTGAAAACATCTGCGCAGCATTTTTTGTGCTATTCAAAGGGCGCATTAGTAATATACGCCTATAGGCGGGTCCACAACACATGTACACTCTGCTTATTATGGGACACAAAGCAGCACACAAACATTTTTAAATATTAAAAATAAAAGGATTCCTCTCTGGAGAAGCGTTCAGTCTTTCCGTTCGCAAATTCCGCCATGGTGCAAGTTTAGATCTGTTTAGATCTGCTCTGACGGAAAGCTGAAGGTGGTTCCAGGAAGATTTGTCTGCAAGGGTACTGTTTAAACGCAGTTACCTGACAAATATTTTTAAAGTTAGCCCTGGCATTAGGCCAGGAAGATTTGTCTGTAAGGGTACTGTTTACACACATAGTTACCTGACAAATATTTTTAAACTGAAATCCCTCCAGTGTGAAGACGATCCGTTTAGATCTGCTCTGACAGATAGATATGTATAGCCCTGGTGGTTCCAAGAAAATATGTCTGCAAGGGTACTGTTTAAACGCACAGTTACCTGACAAATATAAACAGTAAAATCTCTTCCACTCTTCCATTTTTCTTCCACTCCAGATAGGGGTGATTATATATATATATATATATATATATATATATATATATATATATATATATATATATATATATATATATATATATATATATATATATATATATATATATATATTAATTCACATCTCAAGACAAGTCATTTGATTTCAGAAATATTTTCCTTTCACCACAGATACTATTCATAGCTATATAGCTTAAAAGAAACAAATGAAAACTTGTTTTGAAACCTCCCAATAACGCTTAACCTCTACATCTTAACCTTTATCACTGCCCCACCTCTAAACACAGAGGAAAAATTAAATCGAAATGGTTCATAAACAACAACAAAAAGGCTACAAATCTCCAGTGCCTGTGATAAGACATTCTTTAACCAACTGTGTGATGGTGTTGACACCAACCAAACGTGCATGTGCCTTTCATTTAATAAAAGAGACAGTATAATATATGCATATAATGTACAAATCACAAAAAGCTAATATTTTAATAGTTTGTTTTAAAACTTTGAATCTATTTAACAATGGCTGTAGTTGAAATGATGGCTCCTCTGATTTTCCTGGTGGAAAGTGCACTGCAGCAGTAGTATGTAATATGAAAGGCAGCACTACATATTTTATCTAAAGCAATTCAAGAACAGGAAATCTGCTAAATCTGATTGAGATTCATACGTTATGTCAACTTCAGTATGAAAGATTTACTAGTAAATGGCATTGTGCGGTACTTCTTGTCGGTAAATGGTCTCTTTTTTTAGATAAACAATGAAAATTATCCATGCAGGTCAGATCAACATGACAAAATGATGTTGGCTTGTAAGCAGACTGATATCTGATACTTAAACGTTAAATGGCCTTAAATCTGAGTTCATCAGCATTCAGAACATGTTGTGGAACACAACCTTCTTGTCTTAGACCATATGCCATGACAGAGACAAAGATCAAGACTGCGTTTTTTATGACCTTTTGAGGTCTTAACATTTAAAAACTTTTAAATAATGTCTGTACATCTGGGGCCCATTTCAATAAGGAGGTTCAACCAACTCCGACTTTAAACTTGAACTCTGAGTTGACTTACCCTGAGATAGAAAACTCTGAGTTTTGGGTTTCAGAACAGCTGAATGGAGTTAGTTCAATCAACTCTGAATAGACTGACTCTGAGTTAAACGCGTGCACCACGATGAAAAGCCATGATCAATGGAGCTCCAAAATGATGATTCACCATGGCAACAGCACCCAACAAAAGACGTCTGCATACTTCTGATTCTTTAATTTTCATGGTATCCAAAAGGCAAAAAAAAAAAAAAAAAAAAAAAGAATGTGGCAGCAGCTACAAATTAAGTATAAAAACATAATTCAATCAGGAAACGCTTTAAGCATAAAAGGTTCATGGGTGTTGGTTTAATGACTTTACAAACATTTGACTTATTAAATAAATATCACTCAGTGTCTATTTCGATGTGCAGCGCTTTTCCCACATAGTCTAATGCTCTTTTCACATAATGAAATGCTCTCTGATCCCACCCGTTACATTTCTTAATTAGGATAATGAAATTAACATTTGACTTCTACTCAGGCCAGCCAACAGCAAGAAGACAGAAGCTCGCAAAACACCAGCACCACTGACAGATGAAGATGAGATGGAGGAAGAATATTAAAATCCAACAGGAAAAATAATAAAGTATTTGTAGGAAACAAAGATGACCATATAAATTGTGAATTTGTGTTTATTTAACAGCTGTGGTGGTGGTGGTAGTGGTTACGGCATACATCTCGGACAACCCATCCATCTGACATCCTTCCATTCCATACAGTAATCCGTTTTCAGAAAGTGTGATGTTGGGAAAATGCATCCAACCACTGGAAATCCTTAAGGAAATTCTAGTTATTAGGTTACTTCTAGAGGTTTAACAAGTGAACGTCAGGATCTTTTATAAAAGGACACACCATTTTTGTCACTTTTCTGGTGTCCTCATGATGAAATGTGCACATTAATGAATGTACCTGCAATGCAAAGACTGCTTTTCTTAATTTGTACTTGTGTGGCAGATCATTTTACTTGTTTTAAGATTTTATTTAGATTTTATTTAGCTTATTTAGATTTTAGATTTAATTTATAATTTTTAGATAACTATACTTGAATGAACAAATTAAGTATTTAAACACTGCTTATGCTTTAAAAAGGGGGAGGAGACCGAAATAAACTGGGTTTACCAAAGAAAACCTGCTCACAGAATAAGTTACCATGGTAACTGACTCTGAGTATAAGTTACCTCTCTATCACAAACAGGCGTGACTTACCCTGCTTTCTCTGGGTTGATATACCGCCCATTCTGAAACAGAAAACCCTCATTTCAGGGTTAACATACTCAGATTTTACACTTAACCTCATTTCTGAAACGGACCCCAGGTAGACACTCTACGACCCCAGGTAGACCTCTATGAGGTCATAGGTGAAGATTTATGAATGGCAGCAACCCTCTACGCACACCTTGGCAATAGAATCGCCATTGGCTAGTACATTTTTCAGTTTACTCGCCAGACTGATATACTTCTTTATTTATATTAGTGCTGTCAAATCAATTAATCACGCCATACAGCATCCAAAATAAAAGTTTGCATTTACATAATGTGTGTGTACTGTGTATAATTATTATGTGTATATAAATACACACACGTGTATATATTTAAGAAATGTTTATATATATATATATATATATATATATATATATATATATATATATATATATATATATATATATATATATATATATATAATATAAAAATACACAATATACACATGCAAATAGTTCTTAAATATATACGTGTATGTATTAGTGATGTTTGGTTCTTGAATGAATCGTTCTTTTAAGCCGGTTCTCAGCAAGTAACTGGTTGAGCCGGTTCATTAAATGGGTTTGATAGTTTTTTTGTATTTACTAATTCGGGGAACAGACACAGTCTCTATGTGATAATATCTAGGTGAGAGAGTCTCTATGTGCTGGGATTTATCTGACTTCTGTAATGTGAGATGGTTAGCAGATAGTAGCAATAGTAGATAGTAGTAATTTAATAGTAATTATTAATAAGATAACAGTATTACTACTAATTCTACTACTAGTAACAATATACAACACACCAGGGCCGTGCACGGGGGGTGGCCCGGTGGCTAGAGCCACTGCCCCTCTGCCCTCATCGGCTGAGGTGCCCCTCTTGCCGCCTTACCCCCAGAGGATTCCCATAAAAGCGCTCTGTTCCGCTAAAAATCCACGAATTCTGTTAATCCGCTCCGTGTTTTCCTGCTCGCTCGTAAATTACAAACTAAAATCCACATTACAGACAGTGATTGATCCACCTAATTAGTACTTTGGTAGTTTGTTTTTGCATTTCTGTCTGTAATGTTTTGCTCCTGGTCTCCTAATTGTGCTAAAAACTTGAGCAAAATATTCACGTTCTTGGAAGATAATTGTCTTATCAAATTATTGTACTTGTTCTGATCTAATATAAATAACACCAGATTTGCTGTTATCAGCACACTTTGTAGACTAAAAACAACGACTTCACAAAAAAGAAGACCAATGGACTCAAAAAGGGTGGCTAAAGCCCATTCAACTTTGAAAATATGAATTCAAGGCTCCAGCATATCAGCGGGTAAATCATCATATCGAATATTTAACAGACAGTTTGTCACACTTTAACACTTTAAAGTATATTTCCCATTATAAACAATTGTCTGACTTAATACTAGTATATTTATGATATTTTATTAAGACCATGTTAATAGTATACACAATAAAAAAAAAAGGTAATATACTATAAATGTTCTAAATTAGTTGCATCATAGGATACAATGGGGTTAAAGCCACACCCTAAGAAATATTAACTTTAAGTTTAATAAGTAAAAAAAAAAAAAAATCTCTTTAGTAAAGTTTGTACTATGTACTATGTTTATTTTGATAAATAAAATAATTAATTATTGTTCAATAAATATTAAAATATGTTAATATAAAGATATAAAGAAAGATAAAGAAACTTTTTTAAGTAAAGATTCTGAAAGCATTGAATGAGATCCCATAATAATTGAATAAAGCTTTACAGTACTAACAAATACAATTTTTATTTTTATTTTTATTATTATTATTATATGATGATTATCATTTTTTTATATGATGGTTTCATTATAAATATGGTGATTATCTCTAAGGTGGACAACCAACTTAATATATGATACTTACAATCTGAATCTGACCATGTCATGTCAACAAATGTTAAAGTCAGCCGCTGTTTATGATCATGTTAAATATGGTGCCTTTTACTCCAAATACCATACTTTTACATAATCTTCAGATATTGAAAAACTGTTGCTTTATTTAATTTGAACAAATCTGAAAATCATTAACAAGACCTTTGTCTCAAAATATATTCAATAACTTTAGCGATTCTTATCTACATTTTAAATAGCATTAAATATAAGATCATTAAATAAGCGCAGAATCAATTTTTTAGTAGCATAATTACAACAACATAAATTTAATTAGCACTAAAGCCTAGCAACTGTATTTACAATATGATTGTAAAAGGTTTGTTATTCATTCTCTATATTAATATGATACTCAACCCTGTTATAGTGCTCCTTTTTTTTGGTTTGTGCCACTGTCCCTCAAAATGCCTGTGCACGACCCTGCAACGCACTAAGGATTGATGAGCTGCTGAGTTCATGAATATTAAATCGCGTTGTCTGTGTTCGCTCGAACTGATTTGCTGAAATCAAAACAGTGTAGGTAATAGATGAGCACCAGCCAATGAGATTACAGTTTGCACATTAGTCCCTCCCATTACCGGAAAAAACATATATCTTCTGTTTGTTCTTAAAAGCTGAATAATTCCAAATAAACTCTGTTGTTTTGACAGGAAAATACAACAAAGAATATGGTTTACATGTAGCGTGTCGATTCTACGTGGCATTTAAGATTCTCTCTTTTTGTGTGTGTGTGTGAGAAACACAGCTCTCTCAGCAAAACGACGGCGAGCTGTGCGCCTTCACACTAGAGTTTACGGTACATCAAATACAGGTATGCTGCGCATCCGTTGAGCTGAGTGTTCAGCGAGTGAAAATATAGGGGAGCGCGGACCACAACCTAATGCAGGGTTAGTTGTAAGATGCATGGTTTAAAACTTTCCACACATGCCAGGATGATGAAACTTTGTGTATTTACTAGTTGCCATATCAACACTATATAGAGAAAAAATTGCGCCAAAATTAAAAAATCTTTGGAAGATATCACTGAACATTTATTTAACCATAGCAAAAGTAAATTTCTTACTTAAGTTAATCGTTCATCTCTGTTTATTTAAAATAAGACAAATCTGATATTATTGTAATCTTATATCTGTTATTTAACAGTTGAGATGGTTCTTTAATGCTGATCTAACAGCAGAAGACACGAGCCTCGGTTTAAACCCCAGTTGCTCAGGTGGGGTGTGTTGTCACACTGCGTTACAATGAGTCCCTATTAGAACTAGCTATTATATTCTATACTTTTATGAATTCTATTGAGAAACCATGAGAAAAGGGTGAATAAAGACTGAGAGTCAATGTTCAGAAATGATTCATTATTATTATGTTTTGAACTCTGCTGTATAACTGTATTTAGCGATGTGTTTGTTGTCAAACTCAAAAAAATTATTTTTAATTATTAAAAAAATTCATTATTTATTTATTTTTTAATAGTTGTATTTTATTGACAAAAATGTTTACTTTGTCTTGGATATTTTTTGATTATATCAGGTAACATGTTAAGCTGTCAGTTGGTGATGTTACAATGTGCCCCTCACATGTTACAGTGTACCCCACCTATGGGGCTTGTTGTCACATTTCACTTCCATTCTTTCAGGGTAAATCAAGAACAAAAGTATACACTGTATTAATGAAACAAAACCACATAATTGTACTAGACATGTGTGCAATTAATGTGGGAAAAAATAAATACTCTGAACCCCAAGAGGATTTACACAAACTGAGAAAGTCAAAAGCATTAGGTTGTGCCTCGCTCTCCCTAATCTATGCTAAACTTATTCTTAGCCTCTAACACACACACTGGCGAGTAAAATCGAAGCATTTATAAGCCAATGGCTAATGATAGATATTATTTAGTCGCCCAGAGTGAAGGTTCGCTCGCACTGTAGAGGGTTGGGCGGTGAAGTAACCCAACTGACACTAGCAGGTCACATGACAATAACAACATGGCAGATGTATGTCCAGATTTCATTTATACTACTGCATAGAACATTCGGTCACACTTCATATTAGGTGTGTTTAACTATTAAGTACTTACATGATTGATTGATTGATTGATTGATTTTTTTTTTTTTTTTTTTTTTTTGTAGTATAATGTACTTCTTGTCTGTTAAATAAGGACTACTGAACATATATTTACAAGTTTGTTTTAAAATCAATTTGTTTGTTTTGCTTTTTCGTTTTTAATACTACACCGTGTGTGTGTCCTATCAGGTAATCAAAAGTAAGCAGTCATGTAGTCAAGTCCAATGACTGCAAGTATGGGTATTTGGGACTGACCCACATGAGTCACATGACAGCTGATATCTGATCATGTGATTTACTGAATAATACAATTCTCACCTGTGAACGCGTTTGTGTATTACACTCCTGAGGAAGGCTTACTCTGAAACGCATAGGAGAGCTATCTTAACTTTTTGCATGTAGCCATGTAACAATTAAGGTTTTTTTTTTTTTTTTTTTTTTTTTTTTTTAATCAAGAGTGCCATGGCTATTCAGCTTTCTTCTTCTACTTTTTTCTTTACTTTTAAAGACCTTCAAACACAGCAGCAGAATACACTTGCCAGTATTGTGTAAAGTTGTAAATACATTTGCATACAGTCCAGTTAAGAAAAAGAGTGACTAACTGAATATTTGTATATAAAAAGCATAAAATACATTGCACACACAAACACTGAGATAAAAAAAAAAAAAAAAAAAGAAAAAATTGCCATTTATTCTGGGATAGATTATCACATGAAGGACACAGTTGATTCTGCCTTAGAATTTGGTCTACCAACTACCATTTGGAAGACTTTCACGTCAGGAGCGTGTTTCTGTTGCCTTAAAATATAATCTAGATAGACAGCTCACTAGGTTGGAACAGATCCTTTCTGTTCAGCAAAAACAGAAAAAAAATAAAAAATACACAATGTGAGATAAATTAAAGTCACATCTTTTCATCATAAGATCAAAGTGAAAACATGTGGCCAGGAGTAAAAATATACTGGTTGTGACATGGCTGGGATTTTATGCATATGATAGTCAAGTCTGTTTATGATGGTGGCCAACAGGTACTTTCAATTTACTGGCATGTCACTAAGATTTTACAGTAGTCTATCATCTGTATGACTAATTATACACATCCAGTTCCAGAGGGATGGATTTTATAAATCTAACGGGTTTTTTTTTGTTTGTTTTTTTGTTGTTGAGGGGTTTTTTTTCTACAGTGCTGTAGGATTTGAATGTTTAACATATTCAGCTGCTCTGGGAAAACTACAGTTTGCTGCAGAATTTCATGGATATCAAGACAACATGTTTTAAAAAGCAGTTTTAGCAAGTAAATTACCTCAAACCAAGAGACGTGTTCAAAAACATGACACAATTAGGGCTGGAATTAAAGGGTTAGTTCACCCAAAAATGAAAATTCTGTCATTAATTACTTGCCCTCATGTCGTTCGACACCCGTAAGACCTTTGTTCGTCTTCGGAACACAAATGAAGATATTTTTGTTGATATCTGATGGCTCAGAAAGGCCTCCATTGGCAGCAATGACATTTCCTCTCTCAAGACCCATAAAAGGTACTAAAGACGTCGTTGTAAATCCACCAGAGGGCACTCCACCCCAGACTGTCACTCCATCAAGGACTAGTCAAGTCAAGTCACCTTTATTTATATAGCGCTTTTTACAAAGCTAAAACAGGAAAACAATGCAACAGAATTTGATTCGGCTGTACAGTTGCTCTGGTGAAAACGGTGATGTTATCCAGCTAATTTCAATTATCATACAGTGTCAATGCGGGCAGATCGGTAATATAGTTGATTTAAGTGTCCCCAACTGAGCAAGTCAAAAGCCAAAGGTGACAAAAAAACCTTGGGAGAAACCAGGCTCAGTCGGGGTGCCAGTTCTCCTCTGGCCGACGAACAAATAGTGTACGATTATGATTCTGGCAACATTACAGATCAACATTACCCATAATCCTTTGCCCGGACTCACCAGCATTTATTATTTACACCTGTGTCTCATTTACCTCATAATCTCTGCCTATATCTAGCCTGTTCACCCTGTCATTCACTGCAAGATTTTGTATGTGTTCTCTTCACTGCATCTCTGAGCGTTTATCCCTGGTTTCTCATGTATCTAGGTATCTGGACTCTCAGCCTGTTTTTGGACTACCCTTTTACCTGTCATTCCTGCCTTGTTTGTTTGTTTGTTTATTAGTTTGGACTGACTGCCTGTTTATTGACCCATTGCCTGTATATTGGATTACATGTCTGGATTGTCCCTCTAAAAAGCTGCATTTGGATCTCCAACCCAAAGTCCCGGAGCAGTACGTAACAAGTGGCTACTACATCTGTAGGGCGATGCAAATGTATCCTTGAATCGGAATCCACTAAAATCTTGTCTACTTATTCACAGAACTCTATCTGCTTTATTTAATTATGACTTTTAAATCTAAGAGGTGATGCATCAAAGACGTGATGCATATATTACAAATATACACGACCCATTCAAAAGTTTGGGGTCAGTAAGATTTTGTTTTACTAAATACTTTTATTCGCAATGATGCATTAAATTCATCAAAAGTGATAAAGACTTTTACACTTATTTCAGTGCTGCTCTTTTGCACTTCCTATTCAACAAAGACTCAAGCAGAACAACAGTTTTCAAAATTGATAAAAATGTTGATTGATTGAATGAAATATTTCTTGAGCACCAAATCAGCATATTTGAATGATTTCTGAAGGATCATGTGACACTGACAACTGGAGTAATGATCATCACAGGAATAAATCCCATTTTAAAATATATTAAAACAGTTATTTCAAACTGTAATAATATTTCACAATATTACTGTACATAAGAAACTTCTTTCAAAAACATAAAATGTTACCCACCCCAAACTTTTGAATCATAGTATGGTAAATACTTGATGTATCATCCAGCCCTTGGCACAAAGCTAAATATCTCAAATGTAAACAGTGTTATAATGTTACATCATTTTACAGTAATTTCAAGTAAACTCAATAAGGTCACACATATACAAACATTTCCAACATTTAAATCTGCATGGGGAGCAGGATATCCTTTTTTATTATTATTATTATTATTTTTTTTTTTATAATGTTATTTTGACTGTCTTCGTTCGGTCTTGATTTAGTAACAAAAGCATGAGTCACTCTCGCAGTGTGTGTTGAGTTCATGCCGGATTGTATTAACCGTCACTCTTGCCACAGAGCTGAAGATGTGTGGCTGAACCTAATCAATTCTGGAGACGCAGTAATAGCGAGAGACAACCAGGGCAAGAGGTTGACAATTATGCAAACACTGGCCTGCAATGCAAATGTCCTCACAAATTATCTTTAAGATTATTTTTGACATTTATGCAAGGTCCCATTCAATTATGTCTTGGAGGCTATTCAAAAGCATATCATGTTTTGTTTTGGCAGATTAAAAATGAACCATAAGCGTGTTTTGTGGAATTGTATACTCGTATGACTTGGAGTCAGGTTTCAATTTAGATTTAAATTATAGACGTACCTTCTCTGGATCCACCGCTGTTATGACCCACACGCAGTGTGCGTTATTCTCGTACTGGACCGGATAATTTGGAGATGTTATGATGCCTTTGGGGCCCCGGAGATTTGAGCCACAGGTCCTAGCTGTTGAGAGGGGTAAACAGTACAACAAAGTGAACGTAGCTTTAACAATTGCCATGTTTTTTGTAGTCATTGAGGTTGCAATTGAAAGGAATGCACACACACTATGAGTTATATGACAAAATATTTCATAGTCATAGAATCATCAATATAAGAAATAAATGCAATATAATCAGAATGTCATCACTACAGCTTTACCAGATGCCCAGAGAAGCTTTTAAGCAAAAGGAAAAAAAAAAAATTCAAGATGGTGGATGAGGAAAGAGAAATGTTGATTAGAAATGTAATAATTTCAGTACTGAAAATATTGATAAAATAGCAGTGTAGTCTAATTTAAAATGGCCTATTTTTCTCATAGGTGCATCCAAATTAGTGTACTTTGCACTATTCTATGACGATTTTAAGTATACATAGTGAATAGTGTGTTCACACTGAAAATTCCAAAAAGAAAAAGTGCACTTTAAAAAGTGTAATCCGGATGATGCACCAAATGTGAGACTCCAATGTTGAATGACAAAATAATACCTTAAAATAAAATGTACACACTACACGTCCCAAATGACGCATTATACACTATTCACTTGTCACTATGCATTATACACTATTCACTACTCACTATGCACTGTGTGTTCTAATCCGTGTAGTATGTAAATTTTATTTTAAGGTATTTTAACAACCTCTACGCACACCTTGGCAATAGAGTCACCATTGGCTAGTACTTTTTTTTTACTTGCCAGACTGATATAGCTACTATTTTGTATATAATTATTAGTGTTGTCAATTAATTGTGATTTAAATCACATCCAAAATAAAAGCTTGTGTTAACATTATATATGTGAGTGTACTGTGTATAATTATGATGTATATTAAGTTATACACAGTGTATATATATATATATATATATATATATATATATATATATATATATATATATATATATATATATATATATATATATATTATTATTAAAGATACTACTAATTCTACTATTAATAACAACAACAGCACACTAAGAAATTATGAGCTGCTGGGTTCATGAATATTAATCGCATGTCGATTCTGTGTGGTATATTTGGTATGCGTATGTGTGAGAAACAGCACTCTCAACAAAGCGACGGCGAGTTGTGCATCTTCACACTAGAGTTTCACACACAGGTACGCTGTACATCCGTTGAGCTGAACTGAAATAGACAGATCGCTTGACGGATAGTGAAACTCTGTTTCTCTGAGTGTTCAGCAAGTGAAAATAAACCTATGCTAAACTTATTCTTAGCCTTTAACACACACTGGCTAATAAATGCTTAGATTAACCAATGGCTAATGGTAGATTTTACTTGCATATGTGAGTGATTTACTCACATTGTAGAGGGTTGTACTGTATGTGTGCTTTTAGGAGTACTGTGTTTTTAACTTAGCAAAATGCTAACATTAAACAGTCTCTGCTAACAATTGGTTTCAGTATAGTTGGTATTTTGCTATACTAAGAAAGTGGTAAATCGATAAGCATAAAAATAATAAGAGCTATTTGTGTCAGTCCTTTTTGTATTGAATAGATTAGAATACAATAATATATAACTGATATTTCTCTTGCTTAACCTTTTTCCCCACTAAGCTTGTCACATTTTATTATGGATTGCCTTGCTTTCTCCATGCCTATAGCCAAAACTAGGTATCTTAGAAGGCAATCAGCTTATAATGCTGCCTACGTTTGAGAACAGTCTGAGTCGAGAGTGCACCTATGATGCCAAAAATGCTTCCTATACGTACACAGCTCACTAGGTTTTCGAATAGATATTTCCATCCCGCCCCACACTAAAAACACTTCCTTTGAACACATCCAGCTCTCACGACATGAGCTAATCTATTTAAGGTCATGCCTCAGAATAACTCAACTCAATCATTGACAAATTTAGGGTATTTTTTCCAACCCTATACTGTGCCAGGGTATTAACTGCTTCTCTCTTGTGTTTAGTCAGGGATTTTCTTTGACAGCTTAAAAGAGCAGCCCCGCTCTATTACTGTGGCTTCATTGGCTTCTCCACAGGGTACTAAGGAAGATTTTGATAGGTAGAGATGTGAAGAGATTACGTAGCAGATATTCTCAAACGGGGAAATTGCTGGCTTCTTTACTGCTAAAACTACTGGATGAAAAGGAGTTCAGAATGTCTTCCAACCAAACATCTACAGACAGTTTTCGTCTCAAAAAAAAAAAAAAAAAACCTGAAGGAAATAGCAGTGCTTGCAACGCAGCAAAAGGACAGTGTTAAAGTTTAGGTTAAGGTTCTGTTCTATTGCTTTTGTGTGCAGTAAATTGCTGCATTTGATGTTGTGTTATGTTATTGTCAGCTGTGCATGAAAATCAACATGTGTATCTTGCGACAAATGGTTAAATATATGCAAAGAAACCATAACTTATTTTTTTAACATTTACATTTGTAAACGTCATTTTAAATAAGTAACAAATTTGAAAATCTTTAAGTGTAAAGTGTTAAGTGAAATCTTTAAGTGTAAACACTGTCAAAAATAGCAATTTCCTATAAGGTTTTCTTTTGCAGAGCGTACTGTTTTAAATCAACAGTCCAGCTCACCTTTGGACAGAAACCCTGGTTAAAAATTAGCTTTAAAAACATGAATAGCCGTGATGTGTCTGGCATTTACAATGACCACCTTCATAATCTGTATACTTGCAAATTGATGTTATAAGTGCAACTTAATTATTGAAGTAGCAGTAAGTGATCAGATTGAGCTTCTCTTTCATTTACAGGTACTATAATTAACTCAAAATGCGTATCTCTTGAGATTCTCTTTAAGACCATCACAAAGAAGAACAATAAGAAAAACAGAGAATTACTAAATCACAAGGCTAAAGGGTCTTTAACTTCCTGTTTTATACCACCATTCCCTTAACATATAACAGGAAGAAGGAAAGGAAGGCATTTAAGGCTTGTCTTTAAAAAGGTTACTTGGCACTGCTGAAACAAAAAGTGTCTGGATCAATCAGTGATCGGTGAGAATTGTGCGAGGAAATTGTCAAACATGGTTACTCCTCAGTCTGCTGCTCTGACACACTGCCTTATTTCATTTTGATTAATGTCATTTGGAGGCCTGTGTCCTCTATGCCTTTCAAAACAGCTACACTCCAGGTCTCATCTTAAGGGTACATCTAGCCACATGAGATAAGGTTTCTCAAAAAATTTAATAAATACATAAATACAATTCAAAACATTACTTGCTTTTATTAAGACGACGGTTGAATAGCATCAACCTTGTTATCTTCCTCTTATATCTAAGTCTCATGGTGTGTTAAGGTCATGCGAGAATTACCATAATTATGACGTGTATGTGTATTAAAACCTGTACTAATATTATATAGTTGATTTTGATGCACTAGGCTCTCAATGTAGAGGATCATATATATATATATATATATATATATATATATATATATATATATATATATATATATATATATATATATATATATATATATATATATATATATATATATATATATATATATATATATATATATATATATATATATATATATATATGAATTAATGTAGCAATTGGTGTATTTTCCTGACATCAACAACAAAGATGCACACGGATCCATTTTAATGTCATGAGTCTGAGGATGTGAACAGTTCTGGGCTTCATTTATGAAACATGAACAAAGTAGAATAAATTCCGTAGCAAATTTAGTGAACATTGTTCATCAACTATTTTTACATAAAATATTACAATATTACACTGTAAAAGTGTAACTTCATTGATTTTCAACCTGCTTTGGATAGTTAAATTGTCAATAGTATATGTAAATTAACAATGTTTACTTGTTCTCTGTGTTATCTAGACAAATAAATTCACATTTATTCACTTTTGCCAGCTCATGGGCTTTCGTGAAATCTTCGTTCCATGAGGGAATGAAACGTTGCATCATCTGATGACGTTATAGGAAAACACCTTTCTCCTACTGACACCTGAATGAATCACGCTTTTGCCTTGCAATAGCCAATGCCGTTCAAGTCTGCAAAACTGGAGTGGCAACATCCCATGTATATAATGCGCCACTGAACGGTAGTTCCTCAGAATCTTTTGACTGAATAAGCCAGTCACAAAAACCCTGAGCATAAGTAACATGGCATGAATGCAATGTCTCGTTCCCTCATTTTAGGCAACCAAGGTTACGTCAGTAACCGGAGATATTTCCTTTCAATATCGGTCTCTCAACGTTGCGCCATCTGATGACAATATGGGAAACGTGCCCGAGAGAAAGGAAGGGAGTGGCACTTACACAGCCGCTGTAAGCATGCGGATAATACAAGAGATAAAAGCAGCAAATCTTTGTGCTCAACTGAAGTAGAATAAAACTTTTCAAGCAGCACATCCACCCACCATAGCGAGTGAAAAGGAAGCAGTGAATCCTGGTTCCCTAACACAATATAAATCACAGATAAACAATGTTAACTCAGTTGGTATAAGTCAACTGGGGTTGAATAAGGATGTATAAGCGACGCATCCAGCCACCACAGCAACAGTGAGAAGGAAGCAGTGAATCCCAGCTCCTTAAACACAATATAGATCATAGATAACGACGTTAACTCAGTTAATATAGGTCAACTGAAGTAGAATAACGCTGTGTAAGTTGCCGTCGCCACAGCGAGAGTGAGAAGGAAGCGGTGAATCCCAGTTCACTAACACAATATAGATCATAGATAACAATCTTAACTCAGATAATACAAGTGGAGTAGAATAAGGCTGTATAAGCAGCATATCCATATCCATATGGAAATATCAGGATTCAATCAGGCTTTAGTTTCCTAGGAAAAAGCTGTTTCCCCATAGCGTGATCAGACAACGCAACACTGAGAGACCGATATTAAAAGGGAATGAGAGATTATACCTCCGCAGTCTTGTCAGAGGGTTATTAACAGAGCAATTATTCTAAGGGTAGGTTTATCACTGAAAATTGTATTGTACTATGTCTATTCTTTAAACAACATTATAGTAAAAATGGAATGCTATAGCAACAGCTTTTTCACCTATACACGACAACGTTTTGCTTTAAGGGTTGGGCAGAATAGTGTTACAATATATTCAGCTCCTAAGATATTTTGTTCCATTGGGTGGCCCCAGCATGAATACTTATGAATTTCCCCTGTGTGGCTTGATTGATTGCTCTAGGATCGTTGATTGATTGCTCCTGACTGCCTCCTGTCTGCCTCACTGCTGAGTGTTTGCGTCCGTTGCTCCGTACAGCTTAGCTTTAGAATCTCTATTTGATATAATTCTAAATATAACTTACTGATCACCATATATTGTCTAATATTGCCTATCACATTAAATCTGACATCGCTAGCTTTTAATCTAAACTCGCCTTTTACGAGTCCATCAAACAACTCGGGTGATTTGGATTAGTGAACAAACACGGTAAGCCATGTCATCTTCTCCTGTTATTGTCACTTGCACTGCCTGTTTAGTATAACCTTCTCTGTCAGCGAAGAGGCCTTAACGTGATAAATACAGGGAGATAAATGTCAGGCTGACAGAGAATATTTCAGAATTAGAGACACTTTCACATCCAAACTTTATTTGAGAATAGTAAGAATGCAAGGATACTGCTTTGGATGCGACTAGTTTAGTGTACATTGTTCTGTTCCGGCAGTAGAGCTCGTGCAGGCGAGCAACTGGGTGACTGTGAGACGGATCATAACACCGCTCGCGGATCATAACACCGCTCTTCTGTTCCGATCCAAACAGGTTCTCCCCACTCAGTGAGAATCCTGTTGAAATTGTCCTAGTTATTGGCGATTATTTTACACAGAACATGAAAATAGAGACACCATCCACCATACTCACATGTTTACCAGGAGCCAGAGTGCCTGACATAAAAGCAAATTTAAAAGTGCTGGCTAATGCTAATTGTAATTTGGCACAAACATGCCAAATAATAAAAATAAAAGGATTATAATGTAAAAGATTATTATTGTTTACATAAAGATAAAAATGCCTACATGTCATAATGGTCATTGCATGTATCAGAATTACCTATTTGCAGTAATGACGAATGAAAATACTTATTTAACCAATCGTTGCAATACACGCATGTATTTAAACTGACTCGTCAGGTTGAGGACTATATTCTGCCATGTAAATAGTGAATCCGCTATTTACATGCGCCTTGCATGCCAACCTTTTTCTTTTTTTTTAAGTGGATTCCAACACTTGCACCAGTGCACCTGCAGACCATGCACTTAGATCGTTAAAATAGGGCCCATTATCTCAAAATACATTATTTTATGTTCAACAGAAGAAAGTCATACAGATTTAAAACAACATATGGTGACAGAATTCAATTTTTGGGTAGAATGACCCAGGGTTAACTGTTTCAAGTGTGAAAAGCCCTAAGGGGTACTTGAGCCTTACTGGTGGAGCCATCTACAAAATGAGCAAGACATTTAGAATGACAGATTAAATCATAGCAGGGTAGTTAACATACATTTTATTAGGCTACAGATATGTTTATGGAGGTTTATTTCAGTCATTGTTGTCTACACTCTGCAGTACTGTATCACAGAATGAAGTAGGTAACTATTCAAATAAATTTTAAAGCACAAGCTTAAAAAGGCCAAACATATAAAAGAGTCCAACTGTATTAGCCTAGGCTAGAACCATAGGTTGTTATTTGATCATACTGTATTTCTGCTGTAACCTTACATTACCTGAATTAA